>JAVSBS010011140.1:24257-41139 GCA_033124195.1 Coracias cyanogaster
TATGGTCCAAAAAAATAATAAACATCTTGCCTCATTTCAATCAGAGGAGATGATGTTGAGGATGAAACAAAAGGCAGAATGGCCAAAGGGAATCAGGAATGGGAAATTGCTATTTGTTTTTTTGGAACCAAGCAATTCACAGCAGAACTCTGAAAGAACAGGATGCAAACTAGCTGGTAGAGTAAACAGTATTTTAAATAATTCTGCCAGGTCAATCCATTCTTAAATGACTATACAAAAGGTTGCTGAAAGACTGAGCTTGCAAAAATAACTGCCGAGATGGAAATAGAGGCTTTGTATACAAACATATCATTGAAGTAAAAACCAGAAAGAGGAAAATAATATTTTAGCTAAAAGGTTATGTTGACATGAGAACAAACACATCATGAAGTTAGAAAAATGTTTCTAACCTTCAATACAATGAGGTTTGGGAACAATTTTCCAACAAGAGTTATTGGAACAAAACTAGTTAGAAATGGAGTTTGATCCATTTGGAAAACAGACCTAGTGATAAATTTGCCTGAGGCAGGTAGAAGAGAGACCATTCCTAGTCCTTTTTTCTATAAGATTCTTTATCATCAAGTCTCCATGATTCCTTCATGGTTTCCTAGACATTCAACTAGATAACATTCCAGCATTCAGTAATACTCCTTTGCCTTGTTACTACTTGCAGTCAGCTTAACTATCATCCATCTTGTGTACCTCTCAGTGCAGCAACAGACAGGGTACACGTTTTCCTCAGAAGGCAAAGTTTTCTGTTGGATGTGCTAATATGGCACAGACTTTTCTAGTTCTGCCAGTTATTCCTTGAGTTGAGGGAGGAAATGGAAAAGTCAAGCCCTACCTGCTGTACCAGTGGTTGAAATACCTAGATGGTTCACCCACCGCTTGTGTACCCAACTGCACCCATGCTGCCCAGATGAGAGACACATTTAAGGAAAAGCAAACAAGTATTTTCCCTCAATTCATTACTTTGAAACTTTAACAGGGTTTATGCATTTTTTTTTCAAAGCGAAAACAAACTACTGAGTGTTGAAATATGAGAATAGAAAGGAAGGCACAAGGCTGTTCAGACTATTACCTTTATGCTTTTCAAGTTTGGAGTACATTAGATATTCCTTCCATAGGTTTAACAAACCTAAATATATGGGGTTTTTGTGAACTCTTCAGCTAGCTTTTTGCGACTGATACGTCACCTTGGTAAATCCCTTTTTAACGTACTCAGTTAAAATATGACTCATTTCACAAATATACACTTCTTATTAAAAATGATTGCAATAGTCTAAGAGAAAAAGAGTTCTGCAAAAACAGAATAATGTTAACGATTCTCTTTATGGGAAACAGGAGTGCAGTGCCAATTAGCCTGCAGCAGAATGAAGGTAGTATCCCCCACCCCCTTCCAGACAAGGTCACTGGAGTTGTGTGCATGTTGACACAATCTTTTAATGCATATACCCATTTAAAACAATTATTTTGCATGCCAAGCCATATCTTCTTCTTCTAAGTTCATTTCCACTGTGTAATGGATGGCTTGAAATCCAATTTAATTCATTTTTGTGATGCAATTTTCTTCCATGTCTACTATTTTCAGTGCATCTTACATCTTCACTACTTCTGAATATATCTTATTAAGTAGCAATTGCAAATATATATATCACAAATTTCAATCCTGTAATTTCTCCTTTTAGCCAATTCTAATTTATGTCATTCTTGAAAGCACAAAAAAAAAATATTTTAGAGCAAATATACTTTTCAGTTGTATTCCTAGCCAAGTCACTGAACAAAGTATATTTTATAGCTAACCTGTATTTATTTATACCTAAAACCAATTCCTTTTTCTACTGAATCTTCTTAATGTGTTTTGCCTTTATAACAATTGATATATAGTTATGCAATTCAATTTGATGACAGCCTTTTTTTCAAAGCTGAAAATTAAATTTACTAGGGCCTTTTTTCTTGTGGTCAAAACATCAGTTTGAGATATTTGATGTATTTGAAACTTCTCTACAAACCAGAGATAGAAAGAAACAGGGGAACTGGCGATTGTGTGAAGCCCCAGAGAATCCACTCCTCCTCTTCCCTAGTTGAAGCATGGAAGGGGTCTGGAGAGATGCAGGAACATTGTTACCCTTTGATTCCACATAGAGGTGGGTTTGGGGACTGGGTTTTAGGCAAGTTTTTGTTTGATTTTTGCAATCTCCATAGGAATTTCTTCCTGCTTTGCAAGACTTTATTTTTTTTTCCCCCAAAAGAAAACCAATTCAACTTTAAGAAGAAAATTCTTATATTTATCTGCTTTAAAACAAAGCAAAACAAAAACAACAAAGAAACACCCTAAATCCAGTCTATGCTAAATCTGGCTACTTCACAGACACTTCTATTAAAGTTATATTTTTGCGCTTCTGTTTTACAGAAGGAACAGTTTATTTATCAGCAGGGTTTTTTATGTTGCCTTTGAAGAGATTCTGACTCCAACTATCCCATTCTAAACAGATTTAGCTTGATCACAATGAAGCCTTCAGAAATGGGTGGCAGTGCTACTTCTGTATAAATGATCGTTCCGCCTGCAAAGTGGCCATAAAAGCAGCAGGCAGGAACTTTGTAAGTTGTTGTCTGTCAGTTATTTTCATATAAAGTATACATTATTTGCAAGTTAAATCTGTTCTGTTTTCCCCAGTCTGCCAGTTCTGCAAACTCAAGCTGACAATCAAGCAAAGTTCTTCTCATGCATAATTACCTTTAACAAAGAATCTTCTGGCCAAATTGATTCACTTACACTTGAGTATTTTGTTTCCTGTCAGCACTTTTTTCACAGTCAGTGTGGACCAGAACTTAAACAATGCCAACATACATGAAAATGTTGAACCTGGTTTACTGTCAGCGCATCTCCTCTGCTGGGCTTACACACCAAAGAAAATAGCTAAAACATCAGCTTTAAATGCAAGCTAGTAGCTATGACTTTGAATACACATAAATAACATACTGAGTAGGCAGTAATTTTACATTGGAGTGGGAGATGTTAGATAAAGTCTCTTCTCAGTGCAGCTTTTGTAGTAGCTGGGACTGAGTTCTGCTGTCTTTCACATTTATTTAACTCTGCCCTTTGCTGTACACTTGTAGCACCTTCACCTACCCCGTGAAAAAAAACCCTCCAAGACAAATAAGTTTTCAGGGTTTGAAAAGAGATAATTAGACAATTTGCAGAATCACAAAATCATAGAATGGTAGGGGTTGGAAGGGAACTCTGGAGATCATCTAGTTCAACCTCCCTTCCAGAGCAGGTTCACCTAAAGCAGGTTGCACAGGATGGCATCCAGGTGGGTTCTGAACATCTCCAGAGCTGGAGATTCCACAACCTCTTTGAACAGCCTGTTTCAGTGCTCTGCCACTTTCAAAGTAAAGAAGTTCCTCCTCATGTTTAGATGGGACTTCCTATATTCAAGTTTGTGCCTATTACCTCTTGTCCTGTCACCGGGCACCAGTGAAAAAAGACTGGCGCCATCTTCCTGACACCCACTCTAAGTATTTATAAGCATTTATAAGATCCCACCTTAGTCTTCTCTTCTCTAGGCTCAAAAGCCTCCAGTCCTTCAACTTCTTTTCATAAGACAGATGATCTTGTCCCCTAATCATCTCTGTAGCCCTTTGCTGTACCCTGGCAAGCAGTTCCTTGTCCTTCTTGAACCAGGGAGTCCAGAAATGGACACAATACTCAGCTTGCAAAAGAACAGAACAGTTTAATTTTGTTCTTTAAGAAATAGTGCATATCTTAGTGACTAAATGTCCCACTATTTTTTTATCTGCTTTTGGCCTTAGAAAGGTGAAAAGTTTTATATGCATTGTGCTTAAGCAATAGAATGGCCTGAACACAGGTAAAGTGTTCTCTAACTATCTGATACAATATGCAGTTATTTTAAATTGAAAGCAACAAACCAATAACTGCTACTTAGCAAGAATGAAAAATGTATTTTGTAAGACACACTTTACAATATGGTATTTGCCTTATATCCAGAGCTGTGGGCCAAACAAGAGTTGGTTTTCCTTCACAACACTGGTTGGGAATCACTGCCTGTCTCATGCCAATATTCAGGTACTCATCAATGGGAGTGAACTGATCTCCCTCCTTTTCTTTATTCATACAGGTTAACACACACTGGTATCTGCAATTAGTATTTACTTTTACTGTACTGCTATCTGCTTTTCATAATAATTAATGGAATCATATTACTCACCACTGGTCTAGTACCAAGGCAACACCCATAAATTCTGCTTTGATGAAAGACCACTATGCAACATGTCATATCTGCAAGACATCTATGTTGTACTCACTGACGCCCAGAAGTCAGCCAATCCTTTATGCCTAAGTGATTACTTCTAGTGGCAGATGAAACTGTTTTCCTTACTTTTCCAGATGCACAAATTTTTCAGCTCATTGTCTTTTTGCAGAAAAGGGGATCACAGTAAATATACTGATAAATATCTCTAATTCCATCCATATCAACATCTTCAGGCATAAAGATGAAGAACTTTAAATATATTTGCACAAAAATTCTTTTGGCATTATATAAATCTGCAAGAAATTATATACATACTAGTGTCAACGCTGCAGAACTTTACAAATGTACTCAAAGAGGAAATTGTTAGTAATTAGCAAATAATCCTAACATTTGCTAACATAGTCAACAGAGGACTGTTTAAAACAGATTATTATTTACAGCTGTGCCAGTTTGAAAAATGTTTAACTGCTCTTAACATTTAGAATATATTCTTCAACATCCTTGAATATTTTCAAATTGCAGAGATTTATATTTTTTGAGTAAACTCTACTTGCAAATATTTTTTGTGTTCTTGCTGTCTAATGCAATTATACATACCTGTAAATAAACTGCTGACAGAAAACTATTACTGGAGCTCACACAGCAGAAATATTAAATATGTTTAATATGATGATGAATGGATCACTTTTAGTACAAAGTGACTGAACTTTGTGGGAATCTTGTGTGTTATTTATTATAATATGTTATTTGAACATGACATTTATACCACACCATGCATTGCAGAGATTAGTGGCATCTATGTGTCTAAATCTCAGATAAATAGTCAATAACAAAACCTTTAAGAAAGGGACATTGAAGTGGTGGTGCTTTGATTCAGTATTATCTTTATATTTATTTAGACCCTCCAAATCTACTGCAGGTCTCTGCTGTGTTATTCCACCTTTTTGCAATATCCTCTGAGAAACAGAAAATAATATTAGCAACAGATTTTAGCAGAATAACTGAACTGATGGGACAGAAACACCATGGCATGGAGAGCCAGACACAGCTTTATAGCTTAAAACTTTAGGAAACATTAGTTTTTCTAGAAAGACAGAAGCAATCAGTACAATATGATTGCAGTGTTCTCATCAGACTTTCAGCAAACCACTAGATAGCTAGTTCATACTTGAGCAGCAAGCTATACTGTTTTACAAGCCTTTAATAATTTTGTTAACAGTGTGTGTGTACAGGTCATATACCTGGTGAACATGCCTGGGAATATGTCTATGTGGAGGCTGGGTTTTTTCCCTCCAAAAGAGGTATGTAGACTAAAGCATCTGAACTGCCTAATTATCTTGCATTGCCCCTTGGATAGGATTCAGCTCAGATCTTTAATGAGATCTCTGGGGATGTCAAGACTTCAGTCTTTTGGTTATCTGCTAAGACTTCTAGCAGTGCTATCAATTATTTTAGAGGTACAGACCGATTCACTGAAATCTGGGGAAATCAAATTTCACATACACAGATATAACCATTGTTTGCCTGGGCTGGATTTGAAGTGGCAGCCTAAAGAGGAAGCTTTAGTCCCCTGATTTCCAGTTCCCTACAGCCTAAGGACAAGAAGAAAAAAAAAATCGCAGAGAAAGGAGGAGATACAGGGAATTAGCTTGTCTTTTTACTACCTTCCAAGCAGTAAAAATAAGAGGTACTACAGAAGATGAATACACAAATATTCTCTCCTCTTTACCCCATCACCCTTTGCACGTGCTTACTTTCCACTTAGCAGCAGAGAAAGGAAGACAACAGCAAAGACAGCACCTCTTTTATTTTGGGAAGGAGAGAATGCCTATAAGTACCTACAGGACACAGGTCAGTGAGTCGCTTTGTGGACCACACAAGCCAGTGTGTGCAAACTGACTCGTATTCAAACTCCTCACAGACTAATCCTCTGGAGCAGGCTCAGCCAAGGTTGCTTTAGCTGGATAAGAAAATAAAAGGAGGGACAGGGACAACTTCTGGCCCTAAAGCCATGAGGCACAGCACTTTGTGATGACTCCCTTCTCTATGGCACACCAGGACACGATTTTTTTGGCACAGTTCTGCAGGTCAGAATGCTAAAATCAAGCCAGGAAAGGGTTTAGGGTGCCATGTGGCACAAGGACACAGGGGTTGCTGGGGCGGTGCTAAGACTGCCCAAAGGACAGAGGCCATACACAGAGCAAGCTCCATCCTTTATGTCTAATCCCACAAAACCACACGGGAACTCTCCTGCCCTCTGTGGCAGGGCATTCTCTGCTCCTCTTGGCCTCACATATTCAAAGAGAAAGATAAGGCAATTTTTGGTTTTAGATGCACATAACATTAATACAGTGCATCAACATGCATAAAATCCTAAAGCTTTAATTTTGATCCACATCAGTAGCTTATGTTTTTCTCATGGCATTGCCTAAAGCATGAATTTTAGCACAATTGCAGACTAGAATAGTTGAATTTCCATTCATATTTTAAATACTATGAATTCCCTATGCAAGTTCTTATTGCAAGAGTAGGTATTTTGGATATATATCTAAGAAAACCAAGAGAGAACTTGGTCAAACCTTTTATTTATACCAAGTAGTTTGGACATACTCACTACTCACAGCCTGTGCACTGTTTCTACTGTTATGAGCTGAGAACAAAATTTGCAAGGTTTTTGTAAAGGGAAAGCAATATTCTTTATACTTTTTCACTTTTGGTTTATCACAGGTGGAGTGTGACACTGTTTCAGTCACTTCTTGTATACGCCTATGGCTCCTGTGATTGCATTTGGGCTTATACTTGTCCTAATCTTCAATACAGGAAAAGAGAAATGTAAGTGGGGCTAACATTTCAAACTTGCAACCAAAAATGGTTCCTGATTCCTTTGTTTTGTTTTAATATACTATTAATAAAAATAGTCTCTGCTGCTCATGAGGAATGTGGAGTCATAAAATGCAGTATTCCAGCTGGAGGAATTTAAAGTTAATATTTCTTTAGCTTTTTTTTTTTTTTTTTCCAACTACAGTAGCTCTAATGGCAATGGTAGAAGCATTAACATAGTGGGTCAATATCCAAGTGACCTCTTCTGGTCTGTTTTTTTTCACACTTCAATAGATGAATATGGAACAGAAAGAAAGAAAGAAAGAAAGAAAAAAAGCCCTTAGAAACCTTAAAGCTGAATTTAATTTCTCTTGTTCTCATTTAAAAAAAATTATATTTGCAAGTTAACATGACTGTTAACTGATGGTAGTTTCAGATTCGCCATAGTCCTTTGAGTACTATGCACAGCTCAGGAAAGGTCTATATTATCCTGTTTTTTAAGTGCTCACTTATATCACTATAGAGATGTAGACTAACTAAATAATGTATATTCTGTATTCAAGTTTAGCACACACCTTCAAAAAAAGATGTGCTATTAGGGAAAGCAAGTTTTCCAGGGCTGTGGAAGGTACAGCAAGTTACAGCAACTGAAGACTTCTGGAACAGATAAAGGCCCCCTAAAAGACTTAATTTCTAGGGCTTTTGATTGTCACAAAGAGCTGCTGCTGAGCACAGGTCTGTACTCTCTGGTCAGAGCTACCTAATTGACCCTAAGGTAGAAGCTATTTGACTTCTGTAGGAGGTTTCAGTGTAAGGACTTGGAAATAATATGAGCTACTTAGCACCTCCACTGCCAGGTAGGTTCTGGATTCTATGCATAATTGCATTACAAAGGAATTGCATTATCCTCACATTCTGAGTAGAAAAAAACCCTAGCTCAGGAGGTAAGATTTGCTGAGTGATATTGCTGATCCACTTCAAAGCACATTGGACTTACCATAGCCTATTTTCAGCCTAGCTAGATATTCATACAAAAGAAAGTAATTCATCAACCATATCTTTTCTATAAATCTATTTCTTTTATAAAGTTATATCAGTTGGTGCCATTGCTTGAGGCAAGATTTTCATATGTAACTTAGAAATCTGTGTCTCAGCAGGTCACCCTATACTCTTTGTAGCCAATGAAGAGAAAAGACAGAATGCAAGTCCTCTCATCTGGTTTAGACTTTTTTTTTTTTTTTTTTTCAGATGTAAAGCACTGTGCCCTAGAAGGGCTTCTGAATAGATGTTTGCATTACATGCATCCAAAGAACAACAAAGCTGGTGAGGAGAACAAGTCTTAGGAGGAGCAGCTGAGGAAACTGGAGTTGTTTAGCCTGGGCAAAAGGAGGCTCAGGGAATATATTATCACTCTCTACAACTAGCTGAAAGGAGGGTGTAGCGAGGTTGGGGTCAGTCTGTTCTCCCACATAACAAGCAGTAAGACAAGAGGAAACAGCCTCAAGTTGTGCCAGGGGAGGTTTAGATCAGGTATTAGGAAAAATTTCTTCACAGAAGGGCTGAAAAGCACTGCACAAGCTGCCCAGGGAAGTGGTGGAGTCACCATCCCTGTAGGTATTTAAAAGACATGTAGATGTGCTGCTGAGGGACACAGTTTAGTGGTGAACTGTCAGTGCTGGGTTAATAGTTGATCTTTATTATCTTAAAGGTCTCTTCCAACAAAAGCAATCCTATGATTCTATGGATTAGGGGTGGACTTGGCAGTATTAGGTTTACAGCTGGACTCGATCTTTAGGGTCTTTTCCAACCTAAATGATCCTATGTGTCTCTATTTAACTAAATTAATCTATTTCCTGGAATTTGATATCATTAGAAGTAGAAACTGGATCTCTTCTTTTAAAAGGGTGGATTAAAATTGTTTAAAAATCATGCTCCCCTCAGTATTGTATCACTTGATATGCTGTTTTAAGTTTCCCAAGTGAAGGGACTCTCTTAGAGTAAAAATATTCTCAGTCACAGATTGAGCTGGCCTGGGATGCTGAAAGTGAGATAGAAAACTTTATAACTGATTCACAGAAGATTCATTCATCCTAAATGCCTAAACTCAAAACCAACAAATAACAACAAAAACACCAAAAAACCCACCCCCCCCAAAAAAACCCCAAAACAAACCAAAACACTCATTTGAGGGAAGCCTAATATGAGAGACAAAACACTACACTGAGCCTACAGGATGTCTGGCCCCCTGCGGATCTGAAAAACTTTTAATTTTACCATGTATTCTCTTCCAGATGTAAAGATTTCTCACCCATGTTGCTCTCTGATCTTTTAGCTTCTAGCCTTACAAGATTAACTAGTTGTTCATCAATCAAGGTGCATATATGACATTCTATAAGAAAGAGGATAGCTCATATAATGGCTTTTAAATAAGATGTTTCTGATGTTTGATCTTTGTTGGATCCCATCTCTTGATTGCTTAGCTTCCTGGTTATTGAGCAAATATTCCTAACTTATATTACCCCTTCAAAAAAGTCCTACAAGAAATTTTTGACACGCCAAACAATTCCTGCACAGCATTTCTTTTCAGCATAAGCATTTCATTTCAGCACCTTGGATATGAATTTTATATGCAGAAATTTATTATCTAGCTTTCTGTGATTTTGAATTTGTAATGCTTTTTGATTCTTAAATTTTCAGATAAACTTTTCTTCACAATGTTCTGTTTGCCTGGTACACATAGCTGCCCACCTCTCCTATTATCAATTCATCTACATGTACATGTCCCAGTGGCAGCAGTGCTGTTTAGTTGGTGCTATTTTTAATCATCAAAACACTTTGCAAGCACTTTCCTTAGAAACTACATGGGTAAGATTTTGGAGCATCATTAGCACCTTTCACTACAGAAATAGCAGATAGCATAAAGTTTCTGAGGGAGCAAAAGGTTGTGATTAGAACTCACATCTCTCTATATTCAGACACTGCTTGAACCTCTTCCTTCTTTGCCAATCTCCACTTTGGTGGCCTAAGTTAGATGTAATAACAATCCTTTTCTAGAGTATTTTTAAATTATGTAGCTTTTGGTGTAGAATTAGGCTGCTGCACTTCTGTGCATCTCATCAAGGAGAGAACATCATCTGCCTTTCCCTCCATCCTCCCCTGCCTCTGCCATCCCACAAACTTTTCAGCATCCCTCACAGTTTGATACTCCTTGAGAAAGTAGAGATTTGTGTTTGGTCTTTGCAAGCTTATCAGATGTAGACTTGTGGGAGGCGTGGATTGTAATTTTTTGTAATTTTCACTATTAGGGAATAGAATAGTGGCTTCTGTAAGGTTAGAAATAGCCTACTTTAAACATTGTGAATAATTTCAAGCTTTTGCAATTTAATGTATTTTGTTTGATTGTGTCATTTGTACATTTAGTTTCTCTTCCTCATAGCTAAAACAATATTTGATAAATATTCTAGTTATAGATAGGATAGCAGAGTAAAGTCCGTAATATTTTACTACAAAGCTATAGTAAAACTTTGAGGTCATCCACTAATATGGCAACTTGGAGTGGTTCTTTTAATGAGTGTCTTGTTTTTGAAAGTATCTATTCAAAACAAATATCAGTGATCACATGAGGTCTATATGACAAGAATCCATTCAACCTTCTAGTACTTCTTCTACATTCAAAATTGTATTTGTTTTGGCTTTTACACATTTTAAATACATAAAAGTTTTGTAAGCCTGATTACTTGTGTCCAACTTCAATCACCTTAGTTCTGCCCATTTTATTTTATTTATAACTTCAATTAAAAATGTGGAAATGGCAACTAAAGTCATGTCAGGGCTTACCAGGCTGTTGTAACCAAGACCACCAACCTGCATGAACCACCTTCTTAGCATTTCATATCTGGGTCACATTTTAGGCTTTATATGTGGCTTGGGAAAATATTGAGGTTTTATTTGATCAATGAACGAGATCTATGGTTTATTTGGGTTTTTTTTCCTCAGATATGCTCTTGCAGAATGCTGTGCAATATGACTGCTGCTCTTGGGTATCTATGCCAATAACTTGTTCAGATAAAAATGAGAAAGCATTTTACAGTATAGGAGATGGAGTTGTATGATTACAGATCAATAACAAGAATTCTTTCCTCCTTTTAGTCATCTCCAGTACATAATCTCCATGTATTTTCATGGAGATTATGTACTGGAGATGGCTAAAAGGAGGACAATCTGGATACACTTGCCAATTGGCATATGGCTCTGAGTTGGTAGTGTGAAGCAGGTGTGGAAAAAAACAAAAACATCTTAAGATGTTTTAGGCAAGATAGTTTTGGAAGGTAAAGAGAAGATTCTCCTCTGCAAGGCTTCACTGTGACACTATTTGGACTACTTTTCTGGTCACCTACATTCTGATAAGAATTAATGTTTAGCTAGAAAGGGTAGAGAGGAAGAATAAAATGATTGAAGGAATGGCTTATTCAGCAGAGAAGTTACAAGAGCTTGGACAGTTTTGTCTTACCAAATAAAGTTGAGAGGGGGCAAATAGGAAGGTAAGAGTAGATCTGTTTCAAAGATAACATCAGTAAAAGTTCAAGTAAATACAAACTGGCAGTGAATGAACGGAAAGTGGAAGTTGGGAAAGGAAAAAGAAAAGTGTTTTTATGCTCATCAGCATGAAACTCTGGATCAACCTTCCGGACAAAGCATCTGGGCAAAGGAACACGTTATGTTTCGAAAAAGAGTTCAGTCACTTTATGCAGGGATTTCTATACCCAAGAATTGCTGCAGACAGAGAACCAAGTCTATGTTACAGACCTTTGAATTGCTGGTGCAAGGGTATAGCCAAAAAATTTATCTGGAAGACACCTATACTGTATTAAACCTCTGCATCAGAGCTTCTTTTGGTTATGTGCTAAGTGCAATAAAGTTCTTTTTCCCTATGACACATCATTTGTTTTCTGAGTTTTCCTCCTCCTTCCTCTGAATCCTGTGGGATTAATTCTACAGTGTCTTTCAGCATTCAGTTTCATTGCCCCAAACTTGGTCCCATCAACTGGCTGCAGCTAGGGACAGGCTGCAGGTAGCATATGCCAACTCGGCTGCCGATGTTCTGTTCCCAGGACTAGCATAGCAGCTCCTCTCCACTTTCCTCAAGTTAAGCCAAACCACCTCAGCTCAAGCTGAGAAAAGCAAAAAGATGAGAAAAAAACAACAACAAACCAAAACAGTCCCTTACCTTTAACAGAATAAGCAATTTTTTGGACCTCTGGGCATCTTTCACATCATATTACCTGCTACTGCAGGTACTTAAGGC
Source organism: Coracias cyanogaster (assembly GCA_033124195.1). Classification (NCBI taxonomy): domain Eukaryota; kingdom Metazoa; phylum Chordata; class Aves; order Coraciiformes; family Coraciidae; genus Coracias; species Coracias cyanogaster. The sequence continues at coordinate 36,660 of JAVSBS010011140.1, forward strand.
ATTTATGACACTCTTACCTGTCCATAGCTTCTGATATTTTCCACATATAGTTTGTAACGGCATTATCAAGCAATTTGTTCCTGCACTGCTTGCAAACATGCAAAGTATATGCTTTGCAGACCTTCCAAATCATACAACTGTGCTTAAAGAGCCTGTGCATGCTGGAGGCTGGCATAAGCCTTCTAAACCATTAATAGCACTTAAAATAAATTTAATTCTATAAAACAAGTAATTATGAGTGTGGAACATATGTTTATGTAAGTGCTCTGAAACAGCAGTTGAGTTCTTCTGAAGTTGATAGTATTTACCTTAGAAGTATTTTTCAAGCTCTGTTTGAAATAATTGGCAGCAAGCCCTATAAAACTTGCTATGAGAATTAGATAGATAAAACACAGTAAAAGGCCCAAATCACTTTCCTAATAGTCTTCCAACTCAGAGTCTAATTTTAACACCTCTCCCTTGACCAGTAGCTCTGGCTGACAATAGTTAACTCCAGAGACTGGCCTCTTCCTACTAATGACAATGCATTCAAATACTTACTGTCCACAGAGAGCCCAGAGTGTTTCCTCCTCTCCACTGAAAGGCTACTTGCTGGCCTTAGCCTCTCCCCTGTTTCCTTTTGGAAACTTCCCCTTCCCCAGGTGCCCTGTAGAAGACACCTAGCCCCACCCAGTCCTCTGACCTCCCCTCCCAGCCTGTTCACCACCTTTCTCCGCACTTGCCCACCACAAACTGGGGCTGATCTACAGCATCATGCTCCTTAGCTTAGCCTGCTATGCAGGGCAGGGGGGAAGGCATTCAGCATACTATTTTACGGTTATATTAATCATTAGAATTGTTTTTACAGAACAAAATACGCTGCAAAATCAGTAGGCAGTAATGCTAACTATTACCATTTGTTTCATCTGCAGTGACAAGGTAGTATGACCTCACTGCAGCTTTCCTGTAGTTCAGTTATTGTAGAGATTACAGCTGTGATTTTGAAGAATTGCCTTGGCAGTTTGGACATGCTGCTGACAAAAATAATATGTGAATTGTGAGTTCAGTGTCATAGCCAGCTTTAAAGATTAATTCATTCCTCTGGTTTTATTTACTAAGATCTAAGAACTCTTCTTTTAGTTTTATGTAATCACAATACTTCCTGAAAGAGAAAGGGAATCCTGGGGCTGTATGCAGGAGGATTCCTTCTCAGAACAGAAAAAGACCAAAAATGAAACCATCCTGCTATATAAATGCAGGAGTGAATTGCATGTAAGAACAGAATTAGCATGCTGATTGAAAGCAACTGAAAAAAAAAGAAAAAAAAAAAAGAAGCTATATCCCTTATTTACTAATGTTTTTTCATTACAGTTTTCAAAACTGTGATCTCCTCCAGCTGTGCATTGCTTTTGAAATGGTTTAAAACATGTAGCAGAAGTTCCAGGTGTGGGAGTTACAGTATAAGCTATCAAGGAAAACAAGATATAGATTTATATACACAAATCAAAACAGAAGAAGATGATCTATTTAATAATTTACACAGAGCTGTAGTACTTTATGGTTTCTCACAGATACCAATCCCTGTAACATCAGAGGTTATTTTTCCCACAGAATACTATTTTCAGATGTGATCATATGCCAATTAGTATTAATTAATATCATAAAAGATGAAGTGTCATACAGGAAGCTATTATCTAGGGTGAGAAATTATGTAGCATCAGGTCCATAAAGCATCTATCTGCTTGATGGGTTGAATCACTGCCCTGTCTAAGCACCTCAAAATCATCCTGCTGGGTAGTAAGGTATCAGGACCCACATACAGTCTTGTCCTGCAGATATACCCAACTTATATTTCGTGCTTCCTAGGACTTTAGCAATAATGTCCAAAACAGCAGTTTTAAACAAACTCCTGCGAGGATCTGGACCATGTTACCCAATGGATCTCCTGTTTTCCTATGTTGCTCATCACTTTTGACTTCAAATCACAAAGTGTGTTCAAGCTAGAGACTTTGAGGGAAGGTGTGAGCTAGGTATACCTAGAGATGGGCCCTTCAACTCTGAATTGTGCTTTACCCTTTCAACAGCCACATCCTGGAGATTAGCATGGTCCCTGTACACTGCAACTATGGTCTTGATGCATTGTCATCAGAAAAAAAAAAAAAAAAAAAAGAGGAATTTGGAAAATGAGAATGAAATATCTACAGATCATAATCAATGGTAACAACAGAGAAGGAGATTAATCAGAATCTTTGTCAGAGGAATTTGAGCCACCAGCAGCCCTGGAGCTAACAACCAGAAAGTGAAAAAGAGCTGACAACAAATGTCACAACTCTGAGCCCAGCCACCCAAACCCCTCGAAGCAAGAGGCTGCAGAGCGTGTTGATGTACTCTGTGTCCTGACAGCAAGTCTAACCCTTCTCTGGATAGGCAAGTCGGGGGTGGGAGGGGGAGACTAAGGTACAGGAGATAGTCAGTTCTCATCTAAACATTTATTGGAATGGGGTGAGAGGATGAATTGCTTTTTCTGGAGAAGAGTGAGATTATTGGCGGTTACACTAGATGGCCTTTAAAGGTCCCTTCCAACTCAAACTATTCTATGGCTCCATGATTATGGAGGTTTGAACAGCATGTGTACCAAAAAAAAAGCTAATTATGCAAAAAGGAAAAAAAGACAGAGGAAGTAGTAAAAATATTCTAGTGTCAACAACACTGATTTGTTGGAAGAACATCAGCCAGCAGGTTGGACTGCACACTGAGTGGAAAGCAATGAGAAAGAAGAGAGGGAAGAATGATAACAACAAAAAGAAGCAGCAGCTAATGGGATAAATTTCTGTGAAAACAGGCCTAAAGAGTTAGAAGTGGATATGCAAAAGTCCCTGCCATGTAGAGGTTCTAAATATATGTGAGAGTATGAGGCTTCATGCAGGCAAAATCTGACATCAAATACTGATTCTGTCTATTGTCCAGAGTTGCTGAAACCCCATCCTAAAGAAAGCATGCTTTTACAGAGATTGTCTTATAATAATTTTCAAACCCTGAACCCTTCAAAGAAATTCAGGAAGAAACTTTTTAAAATCATTACGGAGGTAAACATTCGTGGCATTAAAAGGTAACTGTTATAAAAGATGCCACTTTACTTCATTATCACTTGCTAAATTCAAGAAACAGTGTGAAGCAGAATAGATAATGCTAGAAAGAAAGAGTTCTTTGCTAAAAGGTCATATAACAGATACCTTTACAGACTATGCCAATACCTGAAACATTGAAAACCACTTATTGATGCTTTTATACTTTACAATGATCTCAAAGAAAAGCCTTGCCTGGTTTCTAGGGCTTAGGCAGGAAATTTTGTCCGGTTTTGTAAGATCTCTCGTGTATATGCTCTAGTGAACCTGCAGAGCAGAGTAACAAATGCTGGGCCTTATTCACAGTCATGTAATCCTATTGACTCCTGAAGAGAAAGCAAGACATACAGTGGAGATCAAAAGTACTTAGAGGCAGAGGCCCAGATCCCTAGAGACAAATGAACAGCAGAAGAAATACTCTGAGGAATGAAACAGCCAAAAGTAAAACTGCAGAAACTGGATAAAGCCAAAGTGGGTTTGGGCGTTAATGAAGAGGTTAAACAGTCAAAAGAAATATTATTAAACACCCGATCCTTGTGTTTGCTGATGTTCCATCCAAATGTTATTTAAATTCTGTTCTTCACTTAATTAGTTTTAAGTTGCAATATCATGTCAACTGTGCAGTCAGTATCTTGCTTTTCCTTTTATTCAAGCCAGAAGCAATTCTGCTTTATTGAGAGCTGGCTACTCTTGGTGCTTCAGTCCTTCACTTGTATAGAAATGTATGCATAGATACAAATATATGCATATAGTAGCTGTATATGCATTTCCTTTGTGATCTATAGTAGCTGGATATTTATATACATATATGTATATATATACACACACACATTATTCCTGTTCTTGTGAATGATGGGGGCTAATATCCAGAGATTTGAGGATACACAATAAAAAAGTATTTACTTAAAATGCTCAGAACAAATGTCCCCTCAAAAAAAAAAAGTCATCCATGTCCTGCAGTCGACTAAAAAGTGCAGGAGAAAAAGAGGCTGTAGTGATCTCAAGAGGTTAAAGGTGGCCAGATTACTTCAGCAGGTACCAGATCATTTACTGTAAACACAATGGAAAGTTGTAACTTGTAGTATGCTCAGTTTTTGAGTGGGCATGCTTTAAGTCAGAGTGTACCTTGAAGACAAGAAAGAGGACAGAGAGGAAAAGAGAAGCCCTAGGAAACAGAATCTGGCTTTTACCTCTTCCCGCACACTTTTCTTTCTTGCTGTTCCTCCTCCACTCCTTTTTTCTCTCCCCACTCCCAGCAGCCTCCCTTGAAAACTCTGCTCTTACCGGAAACAGACAGCAGGTGGAGTCACCATCCCTGGAGGTGTTTAAAGAACGAATAGATGCGGTGCTTGAGGATATGGTGTAGTGGTTAGAGA
>JAVSBS010011141.1:0-14420 GCA_033124195.1 Coracias cyanogaster
GGCGGCGGGCGCCGAGCCCCGCCGGGAGCAGCCCCCGCCTCCGCCGCATCCCCGCTGCGGGGCAGATGTTACACCGCCGCGGAGCAGAGCCCTGCCAAGCCCGCAGGCCCAGGATGGGCTTCTGGGGGGATGCGCTGAGGTAGATGGAGAAGGCGCAGGGGAACCGCAGCCGCTGGAGCCCGGCTCCATCCCCAGCTCCCGGCCGCCGAGGTGTGCCCAGGGCTCTGCAGCGCGGCTCGGGGCTCTCCGGTGTGGTTATCCCGGCCCCGTCGGTTGCCCGCTACAGTATCAGGCTTTTTAGTCCTCGCAGTATATTGTGTCGCCGCCTTCTACCGCCTAAAGCCCCAGGGCGGCTGCCCGCGCCCGCCTGCACGGGGCTGGCTCCCGGCGCTGGGGGCTGGCCGGCCTCTCCGGCGAGCGGGCAGGACCGGGCCCCGGAGCCGAGTCCTAGCGCGGGGGGAAGGAGGAAGGAGGACACCCCTGTCCCGGGCCGCCCTCTGGCAGCGCAGAGCCCGCGGCCCAGCCCGGGACGGGCCCCGGGGCGCGGAGCACGGGGCGAGCCGGGGCCGCCGGAGCTCGCAGCGCTCCCGACGGCCGGGGCACGGCGGCCGGGCAGCCGGGGAGAGCGGCCGGGAGCCGCGTCCGTCACACACGCAGAGCGGAGATTTTTAAAGTAACAAATGTACTTTTTTATTTTTGAAACAAAAATATCGTTTTCGGCTTAACAATAGCCGGATCTCGCTGAATGAAGCCTTTGCATATTTTCCTGTTTTAATTGGTTGTATAATAAACAGTCCTGACCCCGCACTCTCTTTTCAATGAGTTCAGGGTGAAACGCGGACCATGGGACTGGAAATGACTTTTTCACCACTTAAAACACGGACAAGAATACCAGGAATCAGGCGCTACTAAACAGGCGCACCGGCCGGGGCGGGAGCGGGGCGCAAGGTGAGAGCCGTGTGCGTGCGTCTCCTCCCGGAGCACGGCCCGGCCCTGCCCGCCGCCACCGGCACCATCGCCCACCCGCCCTGGGCACGAAGAGAGGAGCCGGGGCGTCCCGGGGCGCGACCGCTCCCCTGGGCTCCCTCAGCTGCCGGGCCGCAGGCAGCCAGGCGGGGCCGGGCCGGACCGGCGGGGAGCGCTCCCGGTACCGGGCGCTCTGCCACCCGCCGAGCAAGGCCAGGGCTCGAGGGCTGCGCAAAGGACCGGAGAACAGTCACAAAAGCAGGTCCTGGGCCTGGCGTTGCCCCGGGGACTGGGCAGGCGGGGGGCGGTGGGAGCCCCGGGGAGAAACCCTTCCCCCGGGGGGCACGGGCAGCGCGCTCCCGCCCGGCAGCGGCCAAGGCTTCCACGCCCGCTCCGTGCATGGAAAACAGCCCTCGCTCTTCTGCTTTCATCTCTCGCCAGCGTTGCGTAAACCTGGGGCCGCTCCGGCAGGGCAGCGCCGGCAGCTCAGCCGGTCCAGCGGCCCCGAGCCCCCCGGCTCCGGCCCCCGCAGCAACCCCGCGGCGGGCGGCGGCCCCGAGGCCGGAGGGAAGCTCCGTGCCGCGGGGCTGGCCCGGGGAGCGCGTCCCGCTCCGCGGAGCGTTCCTCCCGCCGTCCTTTACATAACGGGGAAAGGCCTTACACAACGTGCGCACCCAGCTCCTGCCAAGGGACCGGCCGCTCGGCCGCTCGCTTTCGTAAGGGGCCAGCGGAGCTGGGGGCCGGCACGGCCCCGGGGCAGGTGGTAGCCGCGGGAGGAGCTGGCGCGGCGGCCCAGGCCGAGGGAGCGCCGAGCCGCCCTGGCACCCTCTGGCCCTCGCCCTTCGTGCCCACGGGGCCGCCTTCTTGGCACGGTACCGGCCCCCCGTACAGACAGCCCCGCTCCCCAGGGGCTGGTGCCCGCTGCCCAGACAAGCACCAGCGAGCAGGGCTGCGGTGGCCGCCCGCTCCCCAGGAGGTCCGGCCGCTCCCGACAGCCGCAGAGGCCCCGCTGCTGCCGGCAGGACGAGCCCCGTTCCGCGCCGCTGCCCGACAGTGCCCGGCGAGCTCGGGCAGGCCGGCCCGGGGGGGATGACGGGCGCTGGCTCCGATTTCTGCGGAGGGCCGCGGGTACGGCCAAGCTGGAGGAAGCCCGGGGTCCCGCCGGGCCCGGGCGGGGGAGCGGTGCGCGTCGGGGCTGCCCGCGCCGTCCTGAGGGCAAGGTGGAGGGAGAGGGCTGCAGCCGTGCCCAGGACACGGTGGCTGTTTGATAAACCACGCGAGTTTACATTCAGGGCGGCCTCTGTTTATAAAATACAGAAAACGATCGTGAAAACATCCTACAGGCACGACGCCGCTGGAGCGGGGCGGGGGGCTGCGGGCGAGGGCGAGCAGAGCCCCGGCCGGGCACAGGGAGCCCGGCAGCCGGACAGGGCCCCGGCCGGGCAGAACGAGCGGCCTGTCCCAGCCCTGCCCGCCCACACCTCTCTCTTGGCCGGCCCAGGCCTGGCGGAGAGCCCCGGTGGGTGAAGCGCCGGCCGGGGACCCCGAGGGCATCTTTGCCTGCTTCCAAGCCGCCCCGCACCGCGCCTTCGGCCAGAGGCAGCGGCTGCCCAGCACCGCTCAGCGGTCAGACGCGCTGCACCGGCCTCTCCGCGCTGGCACGCTCAGGTGCTGGTCGCACCCAGCGGGCCCCGGCTCTCGCCCCGCGGGGCCACCGTCCGGAGACCCCGCGGGAACGGGAGCAGCCCCGGGGCCGCAGGGCCCTGCCCGGACCCGGGCAGCCACCGCAGCCCCCTGCCCCTGGCCACTCCAGGTATCGCTCCACTCAAAGCCGGCGAGGCCCCAGCCGCTGCCGGGCGTTTTGCCACGGGCGCTGCAGCTCGTCCGAGCGACGGCATAGCCCGGGCAGGGGCCTGCGGGACACCGGGGGAGCTGTGCGGGCCCCAGGCAGCGCTCCCGCCCTCCCCTTCCCCCGTGCCCGCCGGCGGCGGGAGGGGTTTCCCTTCCGCGATCGCCCTGGCCCCGGGCTACCACGGTGCGGGGTTAGCGGCACCCATCGAATAGGCGACAAGCGGCCGAGGCGCCGAGCACGCCGGTGCAGGGCTGCAGCAGTCAGGCTGCCAGGGCCGGTCGCCGGGCTCACCCTGCGCTCCCCGGGCATGCGAGCGGTGCCTCCCCTGCCCTTCGCCGCCACCCCCCCGATCCGAGGGCTCCGGGCAGGTCGGAGAACCCGAGCAAGGGCCCCGCTCCCGGCAACGGCCCTCTCAGCCACGGTGGCAACGGGATGAGTCAGAGCCGTATCCCGTGTGCGCTGGCAGCCCGGGAGCTGCTCACCGCTGCGCTCCGGCCTTTCGCCTCCCGTTACATCGGTGTTCATGCAAGGGCTGGGCTTTCCCGGTCCCCGGAGCAGCAGCTCGGCCCCGCAGCTCGCAGCGCACCGAACCGTTTACCGCTGCGGCCCCGCGTCTCTGCCTCCCCCGGGCTCATCACCACTCCCAGCACCCTCCGGCTCGGGCCATGGCCTGGGGACCGGGGACAGAGGCCAGAGCAGGGCCTCCAGCCCGCAGCGAGGCCGGGCTGGCCCGGCGGGTCTCCCCGCAGCCGTTCGCCCCTGGCCGTGCCCCCCGCGCTGCGCTGCGGCCGAGAGGCGACCGCTCCCCGCGTCCCCCCACTGAGCTCGGCGGCCGAGCTGGAGGCTGCCGCTTCCTTCCGTGCAAGGAGTCTGAGCAAGGCCCCGGTGCAGGGGGACAGTGTCAGGCAGCCGGGCAAAGGCCTGTCTGCACCCAGGCGCCCCGGGGTCACGTCTCCCGTGGGTCCCGCCACAGCCGCCTCGGCAGCGGGAGCGGAGTTCTCACCCTCGGTACCGGGTTTCGCCCCTGGCAAGCCCCTCTCCGGGGGAGCGAGCTGCCCGCGTAACTCGGAACAAACGGGATCCCCGCATCCCCGCGCCCGCCCGTGGGTCAACAGGCCCGGCCCAGGCTGGCGTCCAAGGGGACCCGCTGTGCCCCGGGCCGGCACCGGGCCGTGTCCACCCCGCCTGCCCGGCTGCCTAGACCCCTCCCGAGCCCCCGCGCACAGGCCGCTGCCTGCGAGCGCGGGCAGGCTTCAAAGCGAGGCCCAGGCCGCAGCAGCCCCGCTGCCGGAGCCACCGGCCCGGCGAGGAAAGCGAGACCTGGCAGCGGCTCCCGGCACCGGTCGGGACCCAAACGGGGCACGGGCCCCGCCGCAGCGCGGCCGGACCAGGCCCGGAGCACCGCGGGGCTGCGCGGCGTCGCCCAGCGCTGCGGCCCCGAGCCCGCGGGGAAGAAACGAAAGCGGAGCCGGAGTCGGCGGCAGGCACAGCCGGCAGCGCTGCCCGCGGCGTTCCGCCTCCCGCCGCCCCGAGAGCGCCGGGCACACGGGCGCGGTGCTGGCGGCTATCCGCGGCCCGGACAGGAGCCGCTCCCAGGCCCGCCGGCGGTGCCAACGAAACGGTCCCCGCACCTCCTCGGAGGCCGTCCACACGGCACCGGGCCGGCGCGGCCCCGCCGCAACTCTGCCGCCGACGCGCAGCGCAGCCCGCCACGGCGCTTAACGGAGCCGACCCACCGCCCGAGCGGCAGCCCGCGTATCTCCCGCGGCGGAGCGGGCGGGCGGATTTCCACACATACACACACTCCGGTCACCTCTACGGCTGCAGCATCCCCCGGAGCGCGGCCCCGGCCGGGGCTGGGGTCACCCAGAACCCCTCAGGGCACGGCTGCGCCCCCGGCAGCCTCCTGCCATCGAAACGGGCCAAAATCAAAGCCGACTAAGCCCAACCACCTTCCCCACGTGGCTTTCTCCGCTCCGGGGGTGCGCTACGGGGCCCCCCGGGGAGGGCGAGAGTCCGGCGCTGCCCCGGAGAGGAGCGGCGGGGAAAGCCCGGCCCCGCCCGCGAACCTCCCGGAGAGCGGCGGGAGCCGCCGGCCCGGTGACAGCGCGGTGACGGCCCGGTGACAGCACGGTGATGGCCCGGTGACAGCGCGGTGACGGCCCGGTACCCGCGCTTTGACACGCGTGCGGCGGGTCCTGCCGCGGCCAGGCTGCCTGGCGACACCCACCAGCACACACACACCATCCACACCGGCCACCTTCAGCCTGTCCATCGGGATGCTCCCCGCCAGCGCCCCGGAGTGACCACCGCAAATCTGAACCATGGAGTGGGCTGGAAAGGACCTCAAAGCTCGTCTCGCTGCAACCCCCTCTGCCATAGGCAGGGACAACTCCTATGAGACCAGGTTGCTCAGAGCCCCATCCAGCCTGGCCTGGAACACTTCCAGGGATGGAGCATCCCCAACTTCTCTGGGCAACCTGTAGAGAGATGTCACCTTGTGGGGACCCTGCCCCAGTGGTGTGTCCAGGCCAGAAGGCTCCATGTGTCCTCCTCCTCTGCTGCTGCCCCACTGACCACCTACAAGCCCCCTGCAAGTCTAGCTTGCCCCAGGCTTAGAAAGGGCAAATAGAAGCCCCTCCCGCTCCCAAACGAGCTTAATTAGGAAATCAGCCTGTTGACGAATTAACAGGACTATAAAACCACTATAAGCAACACTAGCAAAAAAGGCTCAAGATCTCAAAGGGAGTCTCTATAGAAGCTGAAGGTAAGCAGGGCTTTTTAGTCAGTCCTTGTAGCATGTGCTTTTTCTAGTGTTTCCCACATACTTATTTTTAAAATTAACTTGAAGGAAAAAGTATTTTAGTCTTCTAAAAAATATTTTCCTTCTAGACTGACCCCTCTGCAGTAAATTCAGGAGCTTTTTATCTCTGCTTTTAATGTGTTCATTGTAAAAATGGTTTCAGACCATAGAAGCTGCTCTTCTCTTCTCTGATCAGCTTTGTTCTCCCTGGGGGGGCTGGAAGGCAGCTGGAGGTGAGAACTTCCCTCACAGGCAGAGGGGGAGCATGAAGGAAGCTCCTGACTGCAGAGCAGAAAGCAGGAGTGGATGGCAGGAGAACTGCCAAGAGGGTCTAATCCCCAAGGACCTCCCTTAGTGCTCTGTGTGGGCTGTGGGACAGCGGCGGTCTGTGGGTGGTGACTAAAGGTAAGGTGAGAGCTGTCCCTCAACCTCTCCAACCCTAACCACAATCTGGTTTTAGTGCCTCCCTCTCAAAGGGACTCATCCCCAGCTGGAGTTAATGGCCCTCTGACTTGAGAAATGAGGAAAAGTGGCTTATCCTGGGGAAAACGGGCTCCACCTTAGTACTACTAACAGATGGAGAGGTTTACTGAGACTCTCCACACCATAAAAAGCTAAAAGTAGTGGTACACAGCCTGGGTCTGAAAAAATACAGTTCTGAGGAGGTTCTGTGATGACCCACCCCTGAGCAATAAACTAGCTGTTGTACAATTGTGTTGCTCTAGAAGACACAGACAGGCCAGATGCCCACCTGCCTGTCCCGCATCCTACCCAGGTCCTTGCTCTCCTAAGACAGACTGAGACAGGACTGTGCAGACTCATTAGTGAACAGTAATGAGCAATAACCTGTTTATTCCAATAGGAACATCCTGGTCTCCAGAAGCCTGACAGTGGTGGGATTCTTTCTACACCATGCCCAAGAGGCACAGTACCAGCATCCTGACCGTAAAGGAAATCCTAGAAAATGGGTTTGTGGCCGGGGCCTCCAGCCATACGCATTCTTCTCCGGTCCACAGTTATTACATGGACTCTAGCAGTGCCTCCAAACCAGACACCTGGGAGTTTCTCATGGACTTGGACAGTGCAGCAAAAGGTAGTTCCCTGTGTGTTGTCATGCAGTCAGAGTCTCTGAGCAGCTGTGTGAAGACTGACCTGCACAGCTTGACCCAGGGCATTTCTGACCTCAGTCTTGTTTGCTTCTGCAAGAACCACCATGGTCAGGCTGTCTTTGACCTCTCTGGCTTGCCTTGTGAGCACGCCAGCAGGGCCGGCTCCCTGATGGATGTCCCATCGCAGAACACCTCAACGCCATGCAAGAAAGAGAAGCACCCCAAACTACTGGAGAGCCTGTTCTCCAAGAGCACCGAGCTCACCGGTGACATCTCAACCCTTGCGAAGATGCCAGCACCTAGATGGGAGATCTCTGCAATAAAAACTCCCCTGGATACCAGCCTGTCCCTTGATGTAAGCACTGAGGAGCTGAGGTTACTGGGATGCTCCAAATCAGACACTCCATCCCTGGAGACCTCTGTAGTAATTCCTCTGGCTTGGCCTGGAGCCTTCAAGAAGCAGCCTACGCTGATCCACAAGTCTGCCACCTCTGAGACCCAGCTGAGCGATCTTGATGCTGTCCCTGTGCTCTTCCATCAGGCTCTGTGATGCTGCTGCCCTGAAGGGCAGGTGGGCTGGGGGGTGCCAGCCTGAGGACCTTGTGCAGCAGAGGAGCGGGGTGTGCAGAGCTGCCACCCGCCCATCTATGCTGCAGCACAGAAGATGAAGCCCCCTCTCCTCCCCTGCCCTGAGCCAGGGGCTGGTTTCCTCACGGTATCACTTGGTGAAAGGCTCAATCTTCCCACCTGGGGTATCAAACTGTGAAGTTCAGGGAGCTCAGCCTGGAGATGGAAGCCCCCGAAAGCTGGCACCAGCTGAGCAGCAGCCCTGCTTCCTTCCCCCCCCCACCCCCAATGATCGCTGTTTTTTCTACTAATGCAATAAAGAAATAAATTTCACTCTGTCTGTGGGCTCTGACGCTCTGTGGCTGCCCGTCTGGCCCGCTGCTGAGCTCGGCTGAGCAGGGCCGTGGGGCCCGCAGACGGGCCCGGCTGCCGGTAAAGCCCCACCGAGCAGCGGCCTCGGGTACCTTCCTCACCGGCGAGAGCAGCCACCGGGCTGCCCCGGCGCTCCGCGGCCGGCTGAGGCGGAGCGAAACGCCGCCACAAGATGGCCGGGCCCTGCCGAGCCCCGCCGCGGCCCCTGGCCCGGCCCCGCTCCCAGGTGCGCCCGCCCGCCCGCCCCCGTTACCTGGCTGAGGGGCCCGCGGAGCTCTTGCTGAGGGCGTGGCGGCGGAGCGCGGCCCCGGCCCCCGGGCCATGGCGCTGGCCGGGCTGCCGGGGCCCGGCGCTGCCCACGGGGAGCGCGGGCGGGGAGGCGGCGGCGGGGCTGGGGATCCCTCTTCTGGCACGCTGGGAGAAAGGCAGGCGGGGAGCGGCGGGGCCGGCCCGGCAGCGCCGCGCCGCTTCTCGGGGGCAGCCGGCAGGAAAGCGGCTTCCCGGGAGCGCCCGCCGGCCCCGGCCCCCTCCGCCCTTGGCTTCTTTAATCCTGGCCCCAGCCGGAGGAATTCCGCCCCGGCAGCGCTCCAGGGACACTCACGCTGGGCCCAGGGAGAGAAGCGAGCCCATCGCACGCCGCCCCCCCAGATTTTCTTGCTCTCCTCTCAGAGCTTCCTACCTACACAGCCACTTGTTCTTCCATCACTGCTTACAGCAGGCACAAAGACACGGAGAATTACTTGTAAACAAACACTTTCCAGGGCACTTACAGGTTGCTGAAGAACCAATACACACTCTCCCACTCTTCTTGCAGGGATGGATGAAGGGATGAGAAGTCACCTTGCATGGGAGCACAGCCACGGAAAAGGGAGAGCAGCAAGAAGCTTGGAACCAACTTTTGTGAATTACAGCAATAGTTTCATTACCATAGAAAGTGGGTGGCTAGCTGCGTGCCTAACATCCCAGCAGCCTGACCTCACTTCTTGAAAACCCTCACCCGCTTGCACTCCTTCAAAATTCAGTCAATCACCCTAAATTTACATCCCCATGACCAAAATAAGCACTTCTGTTCACAAAACAGCACTTTCAATACTTCCAGAGAGCCAAAGGGACAGCTTGGAAAGAGAGAGTGCAGTTATTGCCCCCACATACATTTCACACTAGGGCTTCTGGCCAAGAAGGCGTCCACCATTCAGTGAGAAAGGTTTGATTTTAGCTGTCCGAGGCAGTACAGACAGTGATCAGGGAGCTGCTCGTATTCTCTGGCCACTCACATGACTTTGACCTGCCACAGCATCGGGAACAGGTGAGAAAACACCTCAGAGAAAGGGCCCAGAATGTATGGGCAGTTTGAAGTATAAACACAACAGAAGGGCACAAACCAGATCTATAATCAGGAAGAGGATCACACAGTTGTTTGGTCCAACCCTGGTCTGTGCCGGGTGACTGACTGGCACTGATACTGCGCAGGAAAGATTAAGCTTATTGTGTAAATCCGTAGCTGGAATGTACAAAGTACCGTGTGTGACAAACACAACCGTGCCCTTCAACAAAACTAAATGACGGAGGGAGAAATGGAAAATTTCAAACATGCTGTTACGAAAAAGGCAGTTCTGGTGTCCAAGCAGCCGTACAACCACTTCTGCTGACACTGTATTAGCACTTCTCCGCTGGTCAGTAACTCAGCGGGTGCTTGGGGGCACCTCCTGTAGAAAAACTTGCACCAAGCTGTCATGCAATGAAAAATGAAAAGATTTTTAGTGGGACAAAAGAACAGATCATTTGCAAAAAGAAGATTTGACATTAAAAAACCTGGCTGGCAAGATGAAGCACAGGTGTCATAAAGGCTGCACAGAGCACGTGCGTGGGGGAAGAATTCACATTCAACAGGTGGAGTGTCACACTGACATCCAAAAAATGTTGTATTTCAAGACACGTGGTGTTAATGATGTTGACAAATCTTCTTTTCTCACCACATATGCATGGCTCTATTTTTGCAGTGCATTGAGCTCCAACATTTCAGTCAATGAATTTCACTGGAATTTCCATTCTTGCACATCAGCTAGCTCACTGTCTCTGGGAACGGACTAGATATCAAATACCTGTAACTAAAATATTCTGTTTCTGGACAGCACCACATTTTCTTAATAATGATCCATTAAATCTTAAAGTTTCTATCACCCGCATGCTGTCCCTTCTTTTCAAACTGATGCTATATCCAGCTTAGAGAAGGCAGCGATCTACAACCTCATTGTTGCTTAATTTCAATTCTTCCTCTGCCTTGAAAGAAATGTTTTCCTTCTACAGTAACCAGCCCACCTCTCCTGGGCTCACTTTGGCAGAGACAAGAGGAGATCGCCTCAGGATGACAGTGTATTTTCATCAGCTCCGGTATTTATGGCTGTGTTTTCTTTTCCACAGTTCAAAAACCAAAACCACCACCTTGCCCGCAGTGCAGTTAAGGGACTCCATGTGCACTGGGAGAAACCACCTCTCTACAAGAAAATAAATACCAGAGCCACAAAGAAGGACCAAAACCACATTTTTTTGAGTATAGGAATTGTTTTATGTATTACAAAATTACAGTTTCTATAAAAGAAGAAGAAAAATAGGAAATTATTTGGAAAGAGCTTGCAAAACACAAGCACTTCCTCAGAAGGCATTAGTCATCCCAATGACTACACATAAATGATCCAAACATTCTGTGAACTACTGAGACGGTCCCAATCAATGTCCTGAACACAGAGGTCGGGAAAAAAAAAGGCTAAGTCTGTTTTTACTACAAAGTCTATCTCAAGCTGGAGAAAGCCAGGTCTCAGGTAGCATTCTGGAATCCAGCTTCACTTGTGTCAGAATCATGTTCCTTAGGTACAGGAAGAAGAGAAAAAAAGAGGAAAGAAAAAAAAATTAACAATAGAGTAGAAATGTCAGATTTTTGTCTTAACCAGACTATCTGAGAAACGCAGAATGCTTGTTAGTAGAAAAAGCTGATTTGTCAATATACTCCAGACAGACTCTGAAGCATCAAATTTACTATGAAGAATTACTTGAACACAGCACTGCTTGTGAGTAACAACCCTGATCTACGTTGTGACCCCAGCAAGCCGTGAACATTCACGAGGACAAACTGCTCTTACACAATGCACCACTGACAAACTGTATTCAGCTGAAATGACTGAAACTACACTTACACGTATTAATCCCTCAATTAAAATAAATGAGACTTACTGAATTGAGCACTACACGATCTGTCCAGATTAACAGTCACAAGTATTCTGGATCACTCTGCGCTGGTCGGATTTATTAAATAACCAATATCCGAACACACCTCCGTACCTCTCGCCTGTGACAAGCGTAACTGCTACAAAGATCTACCAGCCTCAGTGCTGATACTACCAACTATCCACACGTCATTCCATGACTAAAAATACCTGATTCAGTTTCTTAAACTCAACCACTTGGAAGAAGATGTGCTCCAGGATGTGTTTGGCATCTTGCTTCTCCTTTGGGAGTTTACTTGTAACTCCAAGGGTATCGCCGCATTTTTGTACGTAAAACTCCAGGTCATCATCGGTACCTAAAGAAGCACCGCAGGGAAGAAGGTAGTTGATTATCACACGAATCTGCATCAGCTGGGCAAAAACGTTCCACAAAGCTCCGCTCATTGTTGGCATTCTGGGAGGTTAAGTCCTAGAACAAAGGTCAGCGCACCAGCCACGATGTATTCTTGCAGCTAGTACCTTCTCACCATTTTTAGATTTAAGGTGTTGGGAATAATGTTAACGTTTTAACTTCAAAGCATAAAAAGATGTGAAATAAGTCAACAAGAATGTGCAAAGCATTTTATGCATAAAACAGCAGGCAGAGAGATAATAAAATTTCAAATAAAAAAACCCGTCATGGGTACATAAAGTCATGTTATCAATTTCCAAGGCCTTCCCATTTCTTGAGATGACAGCAGTGGATTTTCATAAATGAGGCCCGTGTTTTGAAATTAAATGTATCAACAATTTGCCTCCAAAAACCCGGACTTTATAGAACAGAAATGTGTAAACCATCAGTCTGCTCCACTTACATTTGTTAGTAATCTCTGCTAGACGAGCTTTCTCAGAGGAAAACGTTTCATCCAAGTCAAACAGCTCCAGAGGGGGAGGCGGCAATTCTCTGAACGCAGGTGGAAAAACCTTGAAGAGAACAATTAGCACTGTTTATTACCTATTTTCTTGTACTTTACAGATGTCTAAGACAAGCATTTCGGGCTTAGATTGGACTTAAGAAATCTTAAGCAACTCCAAAGGCCACAGTACTAAGGTACACCTTCTGAAAAATGCCATTTCTCTTTTGTAAAAAATAACTGAATATTCCAAAGGTTTACTTACAAGTTTGCCAGAATCACATCCTGGCATCGCAACCAGACATACTGCACTTGCAGTTTGTTTCCAGTTTTGCTCCACGAGATCTAGGTCATAGCTGAAGTACGAAGCTTGCTGTAGCAGCTCACATCAGAAATATACTCCCACTAATTCTGGCAATTTTCTTTTTTGTGCAGCCATCACGCCACAAGCTGGACTTGTGTTTCTGAAGAGCAGCACATGAGACACTACTCTCAGTTGCACTCCTACAGCTCTAATGGTTCCTCAGCAGCCAAGGTAAAGAAGGGTGGAGCCATGATGGCAAACCTCATTGATACCCAAAGACACCTGCTTTTCAAAATCAGCCTGACATTGCCACAGCTCGTGTTGTAGCTGTCAGTCCAAATCCCTGCTGGTAAAAGTCTGGGCAGCCCTTTCTGTAAAAGTCCCACATTCTACTTCTCAAAGGACATGGTAGATGGAAGAAGAGGGGGACAGATGGGGTCCTCCCTGGCATCAGTCAGGACATTACTTACACCACCACTTCCTTCTGAAATACCACACTGTTTTCACAGCAAGGGCTGAACCAGCACCTCCAGGACTGGGAGCAGCTACTCGGCTGAAGGCTTATATACACAAGGCACTCTGCTATGGTACCAGAAGCTACATTTTCAAGCTTTATTGATAAAAATTAGAAACTCAAGTAAGCGTTCTTTCCTCCTTGCAATGTATTAAACTCTCAAATTATTATTACAACAGCATGGCTCTTTTTTTTTTTTTTTCTCTCTCTCAAAAGAACTATGGGGAGGGGACACTGAGGTTTTACATGAAACAGGATCTTCCATGCACTCTGTCTGCAAGGAGATGACTCACAGCTGGCTGGAGGACAGGTAGTGGAGTCTCAAACTGAGGCTGGATGAGGTGGAGGGGGTTATGCTTCAAATTCAACTGCTCATAAGCACTGCGGCACAGAAAAAGACAAAGTATGAGAGAGGAAATGATACCATAGCTATTTC
The DNA here is from genome assembly GCA_033124195.1 of Coracias cyanogaster. NCBI lineage: Eukaryota > Metazoa > Chordata > Aves > Coraciiformes > Coraciidae > Coracias > Coracias cyanogaster. The sequence goes on from JAVSBS010011141.1 coordinate 13,038, forward strand.
CACTTGCAGGCACTGTTTATGAAGACATCAGCGTCAATATCATGCACAGTCATAGCATAAAAAAAATGAGATACCTAATTTCAGAAGGACCCCAGAGAACTACATCTCAGTAATAACTGACTTCTACAGTGAGTAAATTAGTTAAAATCATGACAGAGAAGAAGATAATGATACGTGGATATATAAAGTGGTAAAAAAGAAGGAAGTCACACCTCAATTCTTCAAGCAGATTTTAAAGGGATGAACATGCACAAGGAAAAACTGATCCAGTCGAGACAGAGCAGACTTGGGATTTCAAAAAGGTTTTTCAGGAAGTTATTCATTATGGGATGAGAAGGGAGATCCCATTACGAATTCACATCCAGTGAAAATACAAGAAACAGTGTAAGAAGGAAGAGCATCCACAGCAGAGTGGAGTTTCATGGGAACTGTGTTAAGCCTGCTACTATTCAACGTCTTCACTCGTGACCTGGGAAACAGGTGAATTATGAAGGACAAAGCTGTCAGTGGTACAAAACTGCTAAAACTGAGCAGCAGATAAATATCTCAAGACACAACTGGGAAATGCAAAGATAAATGAAATTCCATTTCAGTAAATGCCAAGTAATTCAAAAGTGGAAAAACAACCAGTTATCACTCCAGAAAGTACTCCACATCACTGCAGATAGTTCTACTAAAAATATCAGTTCACTGGATCAGCAGCAGTCAGAAAAAAGGAAAAAACAAATATCAGAAACTACTGCAATGAAAAGAAGCAAGAGACGGTATCACTGTCACACTGTACAAATCAATCTCCCAGTATATCCATATTCAGAATGCTGCCTATAGCTCAGTCCCTTCTGCTCTTAAGCAGACACAGTTAAGCACAAACAGAAAATGCAGAATATAAAATGGAATAAAGAAAGAAATAAAATCACAGCAGCTGACTTGATAACTGAAGAGCAGGCACTTATATCCAGGTGGTGACAGGATGTATTGAACAGTTTCGTGAGGTCTCTTGTGTTCTCATCTCCATCCTGCAGACTGACTCGCAGCTGCTCAGCGAGCGTGGCTGTATCTGGGAGCATGGTGTAGTCTGAAATCTAAACACATACACACACCTAGCATTTAAAAATGTTTACATGGAATCTAGTTTATATGTCACCTAAAATCTCATCTAGAAGTAATTATTTCATTCTTCACCAGTACCACCCTAGATTAGTGAACTGTGGAAACTCTTTTCTTCATTGTAAAGCTACTCACTACATGGACGTTGTATCTGATTTCTGTTAATTCTTTACAATTAAAAAAGAGATAGCCTGCTAGCCAACCTGCTAGGCATAAAAATATGCACACAGAGTATACAGTTTTATGACTGTAGTGGATCTGGCTGAGCTGGTTTTC
>JAVSBS010011143.1:15550-30352 GCA_033124195.1 Coracias cyanogaster
TGTTTTGTGCTGGTGAGGACCTCTAATTGCTCTTCAGAAGAGGAGGAGGTATACATTCTGCCTGTAGTCACATCCATGAACTTTGGCTATCAAGACATCCAAGCACTGCTTGTCTTCTTTCTCAACACAAACAAGCTTTTAAGCCTATTAGCATTCTGGAGGGGAACCCTCTAAGGCAGTTAGATTAACTAATCAGTGGTTATATCAACAAGAATGGGAGCAGGAGGCTTCCCACTCACAGCAGTCTTTCCTCCGTAAATGGAGAGCAAGTCCTTCACTGGCAAGCTGCAAAGAAATAAGATGCAAATGTTTGAGCTTTCCAGCTGCTAAGCTGATTCCTCAGCAACCCACTTCACCAGCGGCCTCCTTGATGGGACAACACAGCACACTGAAAGAAGTTAGAGGAGAATCAGGAAAGGACTCCACGTGAAAATTGGTCCTGAATATTCCTGCCTGGACCACTTGGGCAGGAGCCACACAGCAGTGCCCAGGCAGGACAGAGACAGACAAAGGCAGCTGCAGTGTCAGCAGCAGGTACTGGCTGTGGTAGCCTATGCTGAAGCTTACTGCAGCCTAACCCTTACAGAAGCTCTATGGAAATACAGAGGAAATACAGAGGCCATCCACATAAGACTGCCCAAAGCATCAAAACATCTCTTCCAGCCATGTCTGTGGGAGCTCACAGACAGCATCTACATACCTCTTCCACTTAAAGTCCCACACCAAAATCCACATTATTTATTGTCAACAAAAATTTACTTTTCTTCCTCATTTCCTGCTTTATTTATTTTTGTTAAACCCTACAGAATGCAGGAAAAAAAGGAGGGAGTATGAGAAAACAGAGCTGAACAAAATATTTTTGTTATAAATGCATAATAAAAGTAGAAAGAATACTTCCTGGAAAAACATTTCTATTAAAACGGCCTAACAAGGACACCAGCTTACACACTGAGGTGAGTGGGGCTCTTTGTAAATGTGTTTCTGGTGTCTCACTTCTGACACGCTGTGTCTGTTGCACGGTACTCCAACATGCAGAGAACACGTAACACCTTCCCCAACAGGAACGTTCCTGAAGAAGACCTGGCATCCGTACCAGAAGCCAGTGTTTCCCCACGTAAGACACTGGTAGATTGTCTTTCCCAAATTTTGTACTCACTTTAGAAGTCTGGAGGATTTCAGGTGATGGTGCAATGCTCATGTTCCCGTCTTGTCCCTTCTGCATACTTCTTTCATTTGCAAGGTAAGAAACACCCAAGCCCTTCAAATCAAATGTGTCTGGATCTTCTTATAGACACCTTCTAAGAATTTTAGTCACATTTCTGTAATCTAGTCTCCCCTCAGATTTGACTGATAAATACCAGTGCCTTAGAGTAATCCATTTATCTGCTGTACCACCCTGCCTCTGTTTAGCCTTAGCAGTCATCACTTTCAACATGTGACATCAATCTACATGATACCAATGTAAACTGTTTGTATAGCAAAGTGTTGTACATTTTATTGTCCCGCCAGCAAAGAAAAGGACAAAATAGCACTTTGCCTGTTGCTTTCAACAAAGGTAGTAAAACTGACACCAATATTTTGCAACACAGAAACGGAACCAAACATTGGCCAGCTTTTTTTCCCCTGACACAGCAGGGCTTGAAAATTTTACCACATCATTATCTTCATAAGAAATATTTTTAAAGAGTAGAATCTTTTTGTTTTTAAAGGAATTTTTAAAAAAATCTGCTTCTTAAACAGAACTAAATTTAAAATACACATTATTAATTTCTATGGCTAAGATTTCTGTGGCTCTGGTTTGATAATGAGATAATTGCCTCGCAAAGGTCAAGAGAATTGCATAGTTTGCTTTCAGAAACTGAACAAAGCACTTGCTATGGTTCACTAAGCGTAGTTTCTGCATCACTCCACATCTCTTTGATTCATTTATTACTAATATTCCATGATACACTTACATTATGGATCCAACTATTTCAACAAACCTGTAATCAAGGAATGACCCTGAATAAAATACTCCACAGAAAGCAGATGGTACGCTCATCAAACGCCTTCAAGCCTAAAATAACCTTTCCCATATAAAAAGGATAGTCAATTAAAACTGAACTTTATATTCTGAGCTGGAGCTCAGAGTAAATAAAAATCAACATGATACTATTGTGTTATTGGACCAAACTTCCTGGGCATTTCATTCATTTTTTCACCAGCCCCACCCCCTAAGAGCAACCAACACTTTAATTCATAGTTCATTTAAAGTCTGTGATGTTTTGTGCGAGTGTGAGCAGACTTGATGGTTTGGGCCTGATCCTGCAAAAGCCTGGCATCACAAAATCGGAACTATTCACACCAGTAATGCGCTCCAGTGGTGACACCACATAAGGAAGGATGTCTCCTGCCTGTCAGAAGCTGATCAGTGCAGCAGCAGAGGAGCAGTCCTGCAGCACCTCACAAAATTCCCCAATGCCACTGGTTGGGTGGGTGTTTCTCTGACAACAGAACAAGGCCTGGATTCGGTGCCAAGCCCAAAGCCAGCATGTTAGAGTTAGGAAAAGAGGAAGATGATTCTCCCATCACAGGCATCATTGAACCCCTTCACTCTCACTCCCATTATCATGTGTTAAATGCATAATCAGAAATCCTCTAAGAGACCACAAGAGCTTCCTTGCAGAGACGTATGGGTCTCACACAGCAAAGGTGTACCCACCACTACACAAATGGACTTTGCTAGCATTAGCTGCAGCGTTCACCCATCTGGCGATATGGGTAATAAAATTTAATTCTCACAGCATAGGTACACTGCTAAAGAAATTACACTGGACCCATTACTGAAGTTATCCTGGGTGTGTACACAGCACGCATTCTGCCACACATTCAGCAGCACATCCGCTGCCCTTGGGTTGATCTGACACACACACACAAAAACGTGTGAAATCACCTGGCAGCTATCAGGAGTTGAATCTTGCCGCCCCTCTCCCAGCTGCAAGGGGCTGCATACTCCTCTGGAGCTGCAGAGTATTCTCAGTATCCTTTGAATTAAGAGGTCACCTCCCAGAAGCGCCTCTGCACTTGTAAAATCAAGCTCCCAGTGCTGGCAAAGCCCCCGCTGAAGAAGCCCACATTCCAGGGAGGCCAGAAACACACCAGCTATAGTTGACATTTATTCAGGGCCCTGGAAGCATACGCCTGGTTGATGAGTGCTCTGGAACAGCAATGGGATGCGCAGGGAGTCTTTCCTATTCTGCATTTGTTAGCATATTGCACCAACAAGGACTTAAAAATTAAGCCAGATCAACACACTTCCTAAAACTCCTGGAAAGACATAGGCTATAGGTGAATGGTTAAGGCAGACTATTCTCTGATTCCATGATTCTGTGATAAATTTCCAACCCAGGCAAGGGATCCTTCCACTCGTACTGAGTAACTGCACCACACACTCTACCCGTGTAACATTATCTTTGATTGTGATAAACTCAAATTGCAATACCAAGACCACTAGCGGCTAGAAGCTTTCAGACTCACAGAGGAAAGAGTACACTGGGTACTTAACACTCCAAACATAAATAGCACTGGTTCACTTCAAAGGAATCACATCTTCCCCTTGGAAATCAGTAAACACAAAGAACAAAAATGTCTTTACTTGTGAGAAAAAGAAAATAGGTGTAACGTGACTTACCAAACTCATCACATATACTTTCATTTTCTATTAGAGTAGGATGATCAAATGTATCCCGACAGTAGAAAATTTGGGGGTTCTTGCTCGTTACTGCAATGCCTCCCAGGGCTAAAACAAACTGGTCTGTTAGTATTGAAGAAGGCTTGTCCTGAATACGCTTTAACATGGAACGATATCGACAGTACTGTGGGTAGCTGAGAATTAGCAGGTTTGAATCTTCATCATCCTCACCTGGAAGAAGAAGAAAAAAAAAAATTCTTAGTGTGTCAGAAAAATATAAAAGAAGAGCTATAACTCAAGTGTCTCAGAAAACCCATGGCCCAATGGTTTAGTCTTTTCTCAAGACTTGCCTTTTATAGCACAGTGGTTTTTGAAAGAAAGGTTAAAAATAGAAATTTTTAAAAAGTTTATTGAAACAGCTTCTCTTCTGGCTTTCTGTTCAGTTCTCCTGTGCTTACCCACAAGGACTCTACCTGGATGGTAAGAAGACGCTGCTCTGCAGAAGCAGCCAACAGCCTGAATCAAAGTGGTCTCTACACTTTTCCAACTTGGCTGCTTTGATAGAAATATTATCTGTCATTGTTACTCAGCTCCCTCTACAGCCTTACTAAACTCATGTTTACACCAGCTAACATCCTTTCAAAATAATAATGTACAAGCCCCAGAGCATACAGCTATTAATTCTCCTTTGAAGTACCTGATACTGGCAACTACCGAAGGGCCCCTAGGCCAGGATGGTGGGCTGATCTGGCCTGGTCATTGATGCTAAGCTACCACAACAGGTGGAAACAACTTTCCTCACATTAACTGAAAATGCAGCAGGACTCAATAAAACACCTACAGAGCATAACGAGCAAATGAATTTCCAAACAGCTCGTACTGTCGAAACATGGGCTCAAAATAAAAAGCAATCTAGAGCTCAGACCTTTCCATTCCCCCAGGTTTTAGATGATAATAGGCATAAAGGCGGCAGATTTTGAAATATCACAATCAAGTTTCATCATATGATAACCAGCAGGAAGCCTAACAGAAAGAAAAAAAACAACCAGAGCTGCAAACATGAGAAATTATTCATTTGCAGGTATGCAGCCAGTACTTAACTGAGCTCCTTTTTATGCTCATTTATCTCCTCAGGTGGGGTAACTGAACGTGGCTTTCCATGCATGCCAATGAAGACACAGCAAAAGCATTCGCTTTACGTTTTCTGCTGTAGTCTGATTACTGAATAACTCAGCTATTTCTTCTGTCAGAGACAAAAGGTCTACTCTTTAATCCCATTACCAATGCTGAAATCATCTTTCTCACCCTTAAACTAAAATCACTTCAGATATTGAAAGACATGTCAGATCAGTTCTCCCCAACTAAATACGATGGCACAACTCATCTTGATTCACGTGAAGCAATGGAAATATTGACACATGAAAGGCTAGATTTTAAGAAGTTTCTGGAAGCAGATATATCACTGAATGTCATCACTGCAGACAAATGCAATGCTGCAAAAAAAAAAAAAAATCAACATGGTAGACAGACTTGGGAAATACTGTTTTTACATGCACAGCTCCTGAACGCCGCCACTTTTTAAAACTCAGAACTTCACCCACTACCCTGATGTTGCTGGAGGGGATCAAACAATTTGTGTGAAAAAGTAAGAGCAATACATGCTGGTAAGCAGCACTGACATTACTAAGAAAATAAAATTTATGGCCCTAAAACCTCTTTTGGTCACTAAGGATGTGGTCAGGCTTTTCTTTGTTTTCAACAAGTAAGTATCCCGTAAGCCTAGACAACAGCATGATTGAGCCAACTGCTCCTGGGAATAAGGCTCTCTCTTCTTTATTAGGAAACTCTAAAAATCAGATCAGGAAAACTGTTCTAGGAATTAACAAGCACATGATCCATCCTTTAGCTCCTTCGAGAGTTTCATATATGCCTGGCTGACAGTTATTAAGACTTTATACCTTTGTGTAGATAGTGGTGAGCTGAATCTGTTGATCTGACAGCACTTTTCTTATGCCAGGATGTGGTCAGCTTTTTAAACGGCGTGTATATAAATGTATGTCCCATGTGCCTTTGTAGTAAACCATTAGTTTCTAGACAAATGTGCTGTAAGTCCCTTCGCAGAATTACACAAACTTTCTACTCCTGACAACTGACGACTTAACTCAAACCCCTGGCATAAATTAAAATCAGGTCATTTTTTACAGAATCTCTTTTATACATGCTTGCGCAACTCCAGTAAGTACTTTATGATGCATTTGTTTCCTTTCCTTATTCACTCCAGGTTCAACAGATAAATCTAAGAATGAACAAAGGCTGAATAAACTGAAGATTTGTTTAGTGAAAGACAAACAGAGTGTTCCTGGAACAAAGACTTTTTTTTCTCAACCACGCCCACATTAGAAAAAAGAAATTAAAGTAGACCAATCCCTAACAAAATGCAAGCCCAAAGAATAAATACATTTTTCTTCTAGCAAAATCTAACATATGCCATTTAATGGTGAGCTTAGTGTATATTGCTGCATATTTTTCATAAATATGATCAGAAAGAGTATACTCTTAGGAGAAGCACGGATCAAAAATGTGGGTAACATTCCATTAAAATCAAGAAAAACAACATAATTTCTAAAAATGTTTAACTGAGATCTTAGGAAACCAAGATGCTCTATTTCTGAATCTCATTTTAGCTTCAAGAGAGAACATGGTAAAAGATAATACCTACAGTACACCGCTTGTAAGGCTCAACTGAAATTACTCTAATCCTATGCTTATATCATAATTGTGTGTTTTAACAACCCCCTCCAATGTCAATTTTTCATTTATTTATATATTTCAGGGTTGAAAACAGAGAAACTGTAATTAGGAGGCAAGCTTCCACCCCTGCCTTCCAAGCACTGCCTATATATGCATAGATGTAATCCAACAGCTCCCTTTGTGAGGGGTAAAGAGAGCTGGGATTTGGCACAGCCTGGCATTTATGTTGGATTACATGTTCTTCAAGTTGTCTTTGTAAGTAAGAGATGCATGAAATGCCAAACACAATGAATCTATGCAAGAACTGACTTTTCAAATCAGCACAACCATTTTTAATATGTAACGCAAGACAATTAAAAGCCCCAAAAGAAAAAAAAAAATAAAGCCTGCTAAAAGCACGAATTCCTAACAAATCCATCTAGAGCCAGAACTATTTGCAGAGAGAACAGAGAAATACAAAACTGTAACTCCCTTTTTGTTTGCTTGTTTCGGAAACATCAGCCTATAATGTTATTGCTAACTGCCATAATCTACTCTCAACATCAGTAAGCATTTTTTTTTCTTTAAAAAGACCTTCACACCAGGATTTTATAGAGTTTGATGGAAAAACTATGCATGTTCCTTCCTGTACCTAATTACCTCAACTGCAAAAGCTGCCAAGTATTTTGCCCTTTAGTTCTTTTAATCGTATTAGTGCAAATGCATTTGGATGCCAACAGAAACAAACATTTAAAGATTTTTGCTTAAAAGATTCCAAATATGTACGAGGCTGGTGCTAGGAAAGCACACTCCACTCCTTCCCAGAAAGCACAGAGTTATTTCTGCAGAAGAATTATGAATTTGTGCCTCTTGTAAGACTAAATGTCTAGTTTCGACCCAATTTAAGTAAAATAATGTCAATATGAACTGCTCTCACAATGATTTATGCTACCTTCTGTTACTTTATTACATTAGACATTCCTTTCTCTATGCTTTATACTTTTCGCCGTGCTCCTAGCAACCACATAAAGGCTGAGCACCAACTTTACGCGCCTGGCACCCTTCCAGGCTCGACTGTTATTGATAATTATATTGAAGTTTCAATTTAATTGCTACTCTGTTGTGACACAGAATATTTTTTCTAATTAGGCATTTCCCATTTTGTGTCCATTCATTTTTTGTATTACTGAAAATGATTTTTTTTCCTCCAGAAAACACAAGCAGAACAATGACACAGATAAGGGTATGTACATCTGTTACTATCATTACCAACACAGTAATGTGAAGGGAAGAAAAAAAAAAAAATTAAAGGTTAAAAAAAAAAATTGTGAATATAATTTCTTGGAAAGTAATTTTCTTTTCAGTTTAAGTGCTCTTATTCTTCTTACAGTTACTCAATGATTTCCTGTTCTAATTACAAGACATTATACAGAAAGTCATTTTTAAAAAGGAAATGTACTAAAGCAGGAGGCTAAATAGCATCACTCGCTTGGTATGGTTTGAAATTCCAAACTTTTGTATCTCATTTATCAATTCTCTGTTCTATCTTTATGTGATATATCCCACCACAAATCTACCATTTCTTTGGAGGCAGTTAACACAAATGCATACATCAAAGAGGAAAACACACTTGCAGTTAAACTGCAGGCAAAAGGAAAAAAAAAATATAAAAATCTTTTTTTCCTCCTCACTGTAGCTGGCAAATTGGAGGCAAGCCAAGCCTAGGAGTGGAAAATATTGAAAAGTTAAAAAAAAAAAAAAAGGGAAGAAGAAAGCTTGATTAAAAAGCAAGAGAAGAGATATTCAGTTCTAAATCTAAATGAATAAGCCACAAACTATTTCATAAAAACATACTGTGACGTAAATTACACATCAGTATTGCACTGTTGTGGTTATTTTGAGAAATGGCTTGTACTGTAAGTCAGCTGGTAAAACCCCACCCTTAATGATTTTGTAATTCTCCACACAGCAATCAACTGGAGCAGTCATGAAATTGCCAAGAAGGAAAACAGACAGAGCTGTAGAGAGTTTGTAATAAAAAGATAATGTACTTTTAACATAACAGAAGTAGAAGATTGGTTTTATTAAGTAAAAAAACTACTTAAAAGGTCCCAGGGTTGCCATTTGTTTTGATAAATGTTAACACAGATCTTCATAAGATAAGCAATGGAACTATCAGGGGAACCAGATAAAATGGGACAATACTTTGGTGTCTCAGTAGCAAATTGAGCAAGGGAGTTGTTTGGAACATAGAGCAAAAATGAAGGAAGTTGCAGGGCTCTGTCCATCAGGGTCCTCTCCTGCACAGCGTCCTCGCTACTCTGCCTTCTTTCATTACCATCAGTTACTAAGGCGGTCTCTGAGAGGATGTACATATCCTAATTAGTTTACCATTGCTTGTATGCATGGTTTGACCATATCATCAATATGTAGCAGATACAGAGGTAATGGAGGCTGCATCTGGATGTTCGGAGGGACTGGGAACAGTGAGGGTTAGCCATGCTGAATGAATATGGCTATGACTCCCACGGTGGGATCTCTCTTGACTATTCCAGGGCAGTGTTCAGGTGTCACTGCTCTCCCAAGACCCTCAGCAACCCACTGGACCACACATGATGGTACTCATTTCATCTAATAACACAGGTTTAGTCTATAACAGCTGTGGAGACCCCTCTGTAGCCAGAGTCATCTCCTTCCAACTTGCTGTTTCGTAAGACATGGATCAACTCACTCTCTGAAGCTACTACTCCCTTGTCAATGACAACTAGCTTAGTCTAGAGGCTTAACCTGCCAATCAAACTGAGTGAGTGAAATGAATTCCACCTAAGTGACAAAGCAGTTTGCCATGGTCCAAATGCATGCTGAAAAATGCCCTCCCAGCTGAGATGCTTGCCATCAAGATAAAAAGGTTGATCTCAGCTGTGGCAATGGACTTTGGCTTTTCCAGCTCTTAAGATAGGATCCAGTTCTCCTTCGCTTGTTCTACTCCTTTGGCCAGGACTTTCTGCAGTACGGGTATGAGAACTCTGGTATAGACAAGACAAAGACATGCATAGCTGACCCTTCAAATCCAGTGACTGCAGGTCAGACAGGCTCTGCACATACCAAAGCTGCCTGTTCTAATAACAACTCAAAGGGAGATAGCACAGCTTTCCAGAAGACAGAAATGAACTTCTAAAAATGAACTACCTAAAGAACCTGAATCTCCCAAAAAGCCCAAAAGCAACAGAAGCAGCACAACAATGAAAGAATAACCAGAAAGATGAAGAAGAAACTGGGTCTTTATGACCTAAAAGCCTTTAAGAGGAATCATGAAATGACAACACCTTCCCATATCACCATCCAGTCATAAACTGCCAAATACCCTCCAGTCATCACCCAGATAACTGCAGCTGGCCAAAAAGCAATGACAATAATCACCTACATCTCTGGGTACTCCTATGAGAGAATGGATGGCTCTCCCAATGAAATAGCCTTCATGAGATAATTACGTCTGGCTCCTTGCTTGACCACTTCTCACATCAAATCCTCTACACAGAGACAAGGCTAAGAACCCCAGCAGGAATCCACATCCCTTTGCACCAGGCTGCTGTGATCTAGGACCAACAGCCAAGGAGTTCAGGTAGCTGCATCACCATCACTGAACTACTTCTACCTGCTCTAGCACACCAATCCACACTCTGCAGTGATTAGGGAAGACTTATCAAACACAGCTCTCCCAGTGCACCCTGCCTTTTCATTCCCATGGTCTTTGTTCGCTCTAGTAATGCCACTTGGTGTGCCGTGGCTGGCTAATTAATCACAAGGCCTAAAAATATTCATCTAAGAATCATATTTCTCTGAAAGAAATGCACATGTAGTAATGATTTAGCCCTATGAGGTAGGACAGGAAATCTGTGGGTTTGGGTTTAAATGCATTTGGGTAAATTATTGACACAACAGGGATACCGCTTTGTTGGCAGGACCCATGCTACTCATCCTTGCTTTGAGAACCCCCCTCTATTTGAATGCTAATGCAATCAAGAACAAAGGCAACATGTTGCAGGATACCAACACAGTGATTACATTTATGTTTACCAGATAATGATGATGTTAACACGTTCCCTGTAATTCTTATGTGGACGTCTGCCTGCCTTATTTTGCTTTTAAATTGATCAAAACGCAAAAGCCATTTCTGCCAATATACAGAATAAAACGTGCAGCCTTTCTGCATGTATCAGACATTTCTTCCCTTGTACAGAGGAGACAGAGCTAATTCTCAGAATTTCGTGCCACTTCCCCAGCCCTCCGTTTTCTGTCACGGTGCCAGCAGAGCATCAGCCGTTCAAAGAATTCCTAAGATTCGTTTAACATTTGAAAGAAAGAGAATACTTACAAAGCTACTGGAGATTGAAACTGCTGTTCAACCCAACAGCAATACAGTCATTAAAAAAAAAAAACACAAAACAAAAAACCCCCACCTAATACGTACTTAAAGCACATGGTTAAAGAACGTTTTCCAGTCAGTGATTTGGATCTGAGTTGTTCTAGTCCTACTTAATGGGGACGAAACCAAGTATGTTGATAGATGACTGACAGTGTGTCCATATAATCAAATCTTCCATAATATTTACCTCGTTAAACCACTTTGAATTCGAATCATAAATCCAATTTTTGAAGAAGTCAAAAGAAATTTAATACTGAAAAAGTTTCCAACCAGGCATTCAACATCCTTTTTCAGACCCTAATCCAATACTCAGCTCCTCATAACTGCAGCTCCTACCCTGTGCTCCCAGGATCCTCCTGTGCCTTAGGAAGCAGGTTTATGAGGTGTTTCTAGACTCAAAAGAAGAGTGACTGACAATCGTCATTTCCAGCTTTTATATAACCCTTCCATCCACAGGCCTCAAACTGCTTTATGGAGAAGAGTAAAAATTATTATCCCCATTACACAGAGAGAGAAACTGAGACAGGGAGAGCTTAAAGGATTTATTCTACAGCATCAAGAAACTTAGAGAGCAAGGGAGAGAGCAAACAGACCAGGCAGAAACCCTTGTCGGTGGGATTTCTGGGTAAGTGAGAGTTTCCTAAGTTTTCTCACAAGGGAAGTGGCCATCTCTGGCCACCCGAGCCAGCCTGCCTGCCTCCACCAGAGACAGCGGATGGGCCAAGCAGGGGCTTTCTGTTGAGTCTTCTCTCCTATCACAACCGTTTTCCTTGTCCCACACGATCCCACTCATTCCATCATTTAATTTAGCTGCTGCTTGGCCAGGATTATCTTCCCCCTTCATGGAGGGTTTGCAAAGTAGTGGTTCGCCCTCTTGCCATATGGCAGGTAGACTGCCTCAACGATAGCTGGAGGAGCACGAGAAAACTGAGCTGATGCTGGAGATGCAGCCAAGTTCAGAGCTGGGCTGTGAAATCATCTCCCTGCCTCCCAAAATTTCCTTCTCTTCTTACTCCTCAGGTCACAGGCACGTGCCAGCTCCACGTCCAAAGAGCCACGGATGGCTACAGAAAACCACTCTGATATAAAAGGTTTTTAAACTGCCCTATTAGCTTTCTAAAGCAGATGGAGATGGGGGGAAGGGGAAGATTGATTGTAGAAGGGAGCACATGCTGCCTGTCCTCTTGAATGTTCTGGGTCATGTGGACCATTCAGGTTGGATGTGCATCAGCTTTAAAACAAGTATTTATCCTGGTTGTCGTGGTTACTGATAAGCAGCTTCAATTCTGCTGATAACAAAAAGAAGAAAGAATTAAAAAGAGGAGGGGGGCTGAAAACATAATTTGGTAATATGACGAAGCCAAGAAGAGGAATTAAATCACATTAAACAAGCCAATTGTACTGTAAATGGCTCTGCCTCTGTATTTGCTTTTAAATCATCTAAGGCTCTAACATGGCAGCTGCTTCAGTTTTAACAAACAAACAGTAAAAATCCTTTTTAATAACGAAAGGAAATAATGATATACTTTGCTTTAGCTGAATTCAAACATAATTTAATTTTTCCTGAGGTGAGATTTGCACAGGGAACAATCAGATAATAAGTGTTATCATCCTCATAGACAAAACTGAACCAGCACTTTGCAATTCAAAGTGCTATTTAATGCACCGTTTTCAGCAATCTCTGAACACCATCCAACATACCACTGAACTACGCTTCAGTACTTACACATAAAGCCTGATCCTGCAAATACTGAGCATGGGAGTTTTGCTACAAACACAAGGACTTCCGCTGTGGCTGAGGTTACACATTCCCTAAAGAGCCTTCATGAGGGGGGGGGTCACATCCAGTAATTTTTCCTACAACACCTTCTCATCACCTTTTTATTGTTACTATTATTATGATTATGTGTCTTGGTCTGCCTTTCTTCTCAAGTGTAGCACTGCACAGACGAAATACTGGAGAATGAAAAACTCTGCTCTTGCAGAGAAACACACAACCAGAGCCACTGCACACATTTTTGCAGCAGTGACAATTAGATGCTGGAACAATGAGCTCAAGGACACAACAGGTTCCCCAATCCAGTGTTCAAGACTGAATCTTTTTCTCCTAAAGATATTCTCTGGTCCAATGAGTTTTAAACTTGTGGTTTGATATTTGCCTGCTGTGCTGAAGAGGTCCATGACAAATCCATACTTGCTGGGGAAGATTTTAAGGCACAAAAACTGGGTTTACTGGGCTTAATATCAGAGTAACTGGGTCTCCTGCCATCTTCTCTCTCTTTTACCTTCGCACACCATTCCAAACACAAATGAAAGCAAAGCACACGCAACCTTACTTATAAGGGACAGTTACCCCACCTCTTCCACACGACAGAATCAACTGCCTTCATTTTCCATTGCCCCTGAAAGCGTGAGTCAAAAGCCTTATCTTGGTGTTTCACACGGGGCCCTTTCACTATCATTCTGAAAATTCGGAGGAACTGTGCCCTCCTCGAAATAGCAACGGCAGAAGCTGCTGGCCCCAGAGCTGTGACACGACGGGTGAAGGGTGGAAACGGTCCAGTGATTTAAACAGTCGAGCTCTGCTTTTGACATTTATGCCCTCTTTGAAACCCTTAATGAAGTAACAACCCTGTTAATTCTTGCAGGGTATTTAGTACACATAAAAACTGCATTATCTACTATTTACAATTTACTACACACAACCAGTATCTGGCTCTGTATAAAAAACCCACACAAGCTCACTGTAACCCTCCACTCCCTAACCATACTGCTGATTTCTTTGACACATGGAGAAGTGAGAATAATTACATTTTACTGAGTGCGTCTCATTACACTGATTTAAGTAAGATTTCCAAAGCTGGAAAAACATGCTTTTCAGTTTCATTTGTTTCTAGCAATTCATGCTGAAGATGGTTAGTAAAACCTTCAGAAACCATCATCAGTATAGACAAAAATTGTACCCATCTCATGTGGACATTTGACAGAGGGATAATAGGTCTAGAAACACCACAGTCAGACATTGCTTTTCTATTTAATGTTTCCTTCTGTGCCAAACATAATATAACAGACAAGTGTTAGAGAGACGTGCAGGGGGGAGCCTGAATAGAGAGCTTTAAAAGAGGTCCTTAATAGAGAAGCTGTATGCTTAGTCTTCAACAATATTCAATGGCAATTTATTTGCAGCCATTTTCTCATGTAACCTTTCACACAGGAGCAGGTAAGATAGAGCACGAGACAATTTGTCAACTGCCAGATATGAACAAAAGAAACCATTTTTAATAAGCTTCAGCGGCCCCTTCTATTTGTTTTGCAACACGTTAATAACTTTTTTGGAAGCCAATCAAAGACAAGACGAGCAAAAGAAGTCAAGCTGGGAAATAAAAACCACAGTTAAAGAATTTTACAGATAAACTTGTGTTATCATCTGCAGTGTAATAATGCTTAAATCCAGGAGTGGCACAGAATTAGAATTAGGATGATGTCATTTCTTAAAAAAAAAAAAAAATTGCCATTACAAAAAAGCTAGCATCATTTTTTTTTTTTTTTCCAAGAACTTGCTGTTCTTTGTCTCATCCCAATGTAGGGCATACCTGTTCCCCAATACAATCCTACTGTGGCTCCCCTCCTTTGTGGTAACAAGGTGAAACTCAATGTGTGGACTGTGATGAGGAAAGGCCAGCTGGGAGTTGCCAAACCGACCACCAACCCAACTTCCCTGCACCACACTCCCACAGCTACTTGGGGAGTCTCACCTCCTAATTCAACTTTTCATGTTGCACCAAATAACCCCCAAATTGTTGCTCTGAAAAACAAACCAAATGTAGCTTCAGTAGCTGTTACAGGTATATGAGTAAGTCTGTGGTCGCTCATTTAATCCAATTTCACATCACAACAAAGTAGACTCAGGCTGAAGAGGGGTGTAAAGGAAAAGGGAGCTAATGTAGTCCCTTGTCTAGGATATGAGGACCAAAAA
>JAVSBS010011143.1:30372-44493 GCA_033124195.1 Coracias cyanogaster
GACCAAAAACTAAGTGACATGCAGGACAAAATGAACAAACCAACAGTGCTGAAGTTCAGCAATGCCAGAGCCTTTCTGTGTGACCAGGGTCATTCTGTGGCACAGCTTCATTTCTGTGGAAAAGGAATTAGTTGCAGGCATGTGAGAGCTTGTGGGCCAGCTGCTTCTGATCCCTTTCCCTTCCTGCAGGCACAAGAGGAGGTGTGGAGAGCCTCCTCAAAATGGTATCTACCGATACCTGCACCAAAAAGGTTTCTGCAGGGCTAAGGTTCAATTGTTGGTCCAAACGTTCATACGAGCCCTCAGTCCCATTTCTAAGGGAAGCATCTTCTCTACTGAAGAAAAGTCAGAGCGTCCAAGCAGGGAGGCATCAAAATCCCAGCAACATACACTGAAAAAATCTGATTAAGTGTTAAGCAATTTCATTAACATTATTAAACCGTAGAAAATTCCCTTGGAAAATTTCACACAGGCTTTCCCGTCTCGCTGCACATTACTCATGGCCTGAGAGACATGTGAGGAGCAAACGGAGAGAAATAAAGTTTCTCTCCAGTCAATTTGGACTGAGTCCTAGTCTCACTGGTAGAAAGACCAGGCTTGTGGTCTTCAGTGAGAACAGGGCTGGATCCTTTGAACTAGATTATTATGGCATCTGTAAGAGAGGTACAAAGGTATATGGTGAGAGAAGATGCACTGGAGAACAAAAGGAGGTGCCGGTCAGATGACAACCCTCCTTGTAATGATGATAAAACTCCCAGACTTAGTAGACACATACCTGTAGAGTTTAATATCCTACCCCCAAAACTAGATTCTGTCTTCTAAGGACTTTACAGAGGAGCCTGTTACCTGGTGAGGGGAAAGAATATAAGAATTTGCTCTTCAAGAAAGAGGAATGGCCATTTGGATAGGAAAGAGCTCCCTGCAACGGGAATCTACCAGCCCAGCCCCACATTCCTCCTGAGAACTAATACAGGATTTCTCTTTATCTTCTGCAGGACCAGGAAACTATTCCTGAAGGAGAAGCCGTGCTACCTGAATTATCTGAAAAGGCCTCAGGTGGAGGCAGGGTGAGAAAGGATTTCAGGACAAGTTATGCCTATGAGCTGAGGAGAACAACAAGTATCCTCCCACTCTTTTCTCCAGGCAAACTCTCTTTCCAAGTGTTTAGCGAGAACGTCAGGCTCCTGTGCCCAGGAAGGGCCTGGCAGAACACTGCCATTCTTCCAGAAAACACCAGGCGGCTTGTCCTCGGCTCCCAATGGGCTTCAGTCCGATACCCAGCAGAGAGGAAGGCTCCCAAGTACAAAACAATCCTAACATACTATCTACTAGTCTGGAGTGTGCTATAATAATAGATAGCACCGTCTATTTCAAAGCACTTTAATGGACGCTAATTAGTCCCCAGGGCATTCCTATGAGGCAGGTAGATACGTAAGTATTATTTCTCCTCTTTTACATATGAAATAACCTCCTATGAAATAACCTCATCAGAGATGTTCTGACTTGCTTGAGGCCACCAAATGAGTCACTGAGCTCAGTCTCCGCAGGTCCTGGCTCCCAGACCTGTGCTCAGACGTCTCAGCCATACCTCTCTCACAAGTGCAAAATCTTCATTTCAAATGTGGAGGTAGAGAGGAAAGAAGATCAAGGACGGGTGATAACACTGGGAAAAAATACTCTCTGGGAAAGGAGCTTCCAGAAGAGTGACAAAACAGCCTTGTATCTACTGTATGCTAGATACCAAATCTAGGGCCAAGAGAAGGATGAAAACCACACTGATACAGAATTGTAGGTTTTTGTTACATATTCTTTTCGAGCAGTCACTCTTATTTATTGTGATTTGTAACTCCCACTACTGTTAGTTAAATGGTTTTAGAGTCCTAATTTCTAGCATGACCACAAGTGATAAAGAACGTTCAAGGCCAGCAGGCAGCAGTCCTGGACACATAGAATATATATGCTTAATACATACATGTAAGTTATGTGCCCACACCCACGAAGTTACACTGGGGTGTTGTTCCATGATAGAGACCTTTGTGACTTTAGATACTGTGCTGCCCTGGCAGGCAGGACCACATCAACGATGGTTTCTATGTCTCTTTGGGAAACAGGAGGAAATGGTTTCAGCCACGATTCATGAACAGCCAGAACTCGCAAGACACCAGGTATTAAATGGCACACATGTCCCTGAACCAACAGCTTCCGTATCTCCCGCTAGTTACTCCCCTTGACCAGTGCAGGGTGAGCTGGGCAGATGATGCCTTGAACTTTTAAGACTCCAAATCTAGTACACACGTTTTTCACATTCCTGAACATGGCTCTCAGTGATGCCTACCATTTCAGCCCTCAGCACCCATCCCACTGACTTCTCATGCGCCCCATGGCCACATTGAGTCCCTGGTGCGTCCAAGTTCCTCCTCTGTGCCATGGGTGGTGGTGATCACCATGCTGGTGATCCACCACACACAGGATCCCCGTGGAAATGACAGAGTAACAGTACTGACCATACAAGTCCCACGTTTCCTATTCCAGACCCCCTTGTCAGTGCATTTCTGACTCTCAGCTACACAATTAAGTGAACTAGGGCCCTTGAAAAAGTGAATGCAGTATGCCAGTCCTCTGGAACATTCATTAATTGTTTGTGCTAAAAATAATTTTAATTTTTGCTTCTATAGTATTCAAGGACCAATTCCCAGCAACTACAGGCTACACAAAACATTGCTTATTTTTCAGAGGGAAAAAAAAAAATATTTATGCAGTGCATTATCAATCTCAAACAGTGATGTTTAAGCACAAGTTTGATGAACTATATGCAGCATAATATAGCTGCTTTGCATTTTGATTCCTTTATTTATAGACCATGGCAAATTAATAACTCAAAAACGTTGTTTCAGGCAAAGTAATGGACACACAATAAAACTATTCATTTCCTCAAAGGTCACTCTAGGAGAAGCATACATTGTTTAGAAGCCTACCAACAATGCCATTGTTCCAAAGAAAAGTGAAAATATATAATGAGCAGTTAGTGCCTACATCTGCATGGGAGACCCTAGGCTAATTTAAAGTGCAATCTTAAGGCAATCAATCATACTCTAAAATTACTTCATTTTCCAAACTGTTTACACTTTTTAAGTTACAAATCCACTTTCTGCTATTTCAACTCACGATTTACAGCTACAGATTTAGCCTGCCTTGGCGTGCCGCCAGCCGCTAGTCATGAGGGAGCTAATGATCTGAACAGATCAGTGTTTTATAATGGAGAAAAGCGCATGTAAATTTCCAGCATGTCTGCAAGTAATCAAGGCATGCTGACTATAAATGAGGTGGCCTCACATTTATTTTAGGAGAAATATCTTAAAGCCCCACTTTTTATCCGGGCCAACAACAACAAAAAATATTTAAAAAAAAAGTCCTTTTTAAAAGGTACTCCAAGATTATTCCAAATGATTCAAAATGAAACTGCTAGGCAAACAATATGCTAAAGAATAGTACAATAGCTAATTTCCTTTAGTGTTTCTATCTCAACCAGATCATACCCTTATCATGGCAAGCTGGAACATTAAACTCTCTAGTTTATGGAATCAAAACACAAGAGTGCTTCATATTACATTATAGAAAAATGAGCCATTCCCTACAAACAAGGTCAGATTTCTGGAATGCCAGAGGTCTACATTTAAACAGAGCTGGGAGGAGGGGAGGCTTTGCCCACTCCACTCTCTAAAAAAGCAGGGGGAAACTAGACCAGCAATTTAAATTTGTTTTAACAGCCAAAATGGTAGAAGGAGAGCAAGAAGTCTCTTGGGATATGATACTTGAATTAAGTATGATCTTTATTGTTTCATTACAGTTGCATAGCCAAATAATGACTTTGTGTTACTGTACAAATAATGCTGGATCCTCATTTTGTAGCGGAAATAATTACTCTATTCTATCATTTTCTGCTTACCATCAACCTACACCCCCCTCCCCATGTAGGCAATGGGCTGTTGCAGGTTTGGGGCCAGACCAAGAAAAGTTTCAGATTTTCTCCTGTTTTTAAAGGTGATACCAAGGAGGCATATTCTGACCCAAAAGTGGCTTTAAGAATGGAGCTATAAATATTCCTGTGTTGTACTTCATGAAATTCAATCCTTCATGATGGATATTTCTGTTATAACATTATTACATGCCCAAACTCAATTGTATAATTGGATAGGGCCAGAAACAATAAGCTGGCATTGCTTTGTTACAGCATACTACACAGCTTTAAAATACCTGTAATCATAAATCAACATAATTATTTGAAGTTCTGTCATGAAGCAGAACGGGAAAAGAAAAATTAAAATAAACTAGCTGGTAAAGAATCTTGATTTACTTCCTAGAGACTGAAAATTTTCACTAGCTTTGAGGCTTACCACCACTACAACCCAGAAAGTCTTTCTCCTCTCTAGGTTGCCTTGAAAGGCACCTCCTCCCCGAAGATTTTGCTTCCTTACAGCTTTCCAACACAACTGGTGGGGTTGTGCTGAGGAATCCTGCTAGTCTGTAGTACCACGGATGCATCTGCATTGCAGTTGTTGAGACCAGGGAAACGGGGCGCCGGGGCTGGAGGATACAAAGCCATCTGAGCTCCCCACAGCCAGCCAAACACCTGGTGGGCCATGGGTTCAGGGGCCCAGTATTGGCCGTCGCTGCTGGTACAGTCGGTCACACTAGAAGCCCTGGAGGAACATAGCTGAAGTACCTCCTAGTTGTGGAAGCAGAGTCAACCAAGCACGTTTTTGTCCCAGCTTGTGAAATATCTTGCTGCTCATCCACATGAAATAATTTACTAACTCCTCCCTGATCTCTCTGCACTTCTTACCTCCCCACAGTCAGGATCAAAACTAACTGACTCTTTCTTGCTCTTTTTCAATCCCCAGAACATATAAGCAAGATCTGAGGGGCAGCTTTGACAGATAGCCTCTGGATTTGAAGGAAGTTTGCTGCCTGTTGGTTTGCTTTTAATGATGGCTAAGCAACTGCCATTGGAACTGGCCCTCGGGAGACCATCGCCCAGCTGAGGCAGAGGACTGAGTAGAGGTGAGTGCACATGCCCTCCAGTGCCTCCCTGCAGAGTGTGGAAGCACCATGAAGTGCTCTGGGACAGACTGCATTGTGCGGCTCTAAGAGGCAAAAGCACTGACAGCGGCTCCAGCATTTCCTCCCTTCCCTCACCTACAGTTACGCAACAGTTCTCCAAATCTCATCTCCACCTACCTTCCAGCCATGCAGAGTTTCACGCTCACTGGAGGCACTGGGCTACAGCATGACTGAAGTTATTAAAACACGGATTCCTCCTACAACTTCACTGAAAAAACACCAACACTGCATTCATTGGATGGACTTATCCAAGAACCTTCTTGTTCTGGTTTTCTTGCTGCTATTATAGTTTCTTTAAAATCTCTTTTTTTCCCCTTCTTTCACTATTGATCTTCGTACATCTCAAACAATGTATTTTATTACTTCTGATACTTATGCCAAGAATGTTAGTTCTTTCATAAAGACACTCTTTTAGTGAAGTGCTTTACAGGCATCAGAGCTCAGCAACATATACAGTTGTGTGTATACACACACACATATACACCTCCAGTTTCACCATAGATGACTACATGTATATTTACACAGGATAAATTATACAATTATTACAGTATGATTAAAAAAACCTCACTTTCTCGAATTCTCAACTTTTACTCTCATACACTAGGATACCATAAATTGAAGAAGTAGCTGAAAATAGATAGGACCTGAATTTCCTTGGTCAAAGAATAAGAGGAAAGCCCCCCCCCCCCCCTTGCAATGTATATACAACATGAAAAAAAAAAAAAGGTGAACAAAGAGATTTGGGAGGAAGAGGCAAGTCAACTCAAGCTCAGCAAACATTTCTAAAAGATAAAAACAAGTATAAATAAAAAGAGGATATATAAATAGGTGATGCGAACAATTCCCAAGAACAAAAAAGCATTTGATATCATCAGAGTTGGTGTCACAGGGTGGCTATTAACCAGCATAAACATTCATTTTCAGTCCCACTGAGTCACCCAGAAAAGCTGGCTCTCAAATAATGAGGCTGATGGAGCCTGAGATCCAGTTCTACTTTTCTTTACTCCAACTTGGAACTGTTGCACAATTACGATACAGAAAGTCAGGATACGATAAACAGAACTGAAAAAGGGAAAGAAAACAATTTTTTCCCCTACAAGTCAGGTTCAGTGCTTTTGCCTATTAAAGTAACCAAATATGTTTCTCTCTGAAATCAAAGCCAAAAGGCAGCATGCCAGGCACAGTTAACAGATAAATCAATGTTCCTAAAGGGCGGGCTTTTTTGTTTAGGGGGGTTTCTGCCTGACAACAATCTTGCGGGGAGCAAACAGAACACCCACCACACATCTTGTCAATCTACTCACATGAAACGGAGAAGGAAACGTGAATACTTTTGAAGATCCAGGCACTGTTTGGAAAAACTTCATGTTCTAACCTCTCTGTCAAAGGTCACGGTTTTCATAACTATGAAGTCTGCAGCTATTGTAAAGCACACTGCATATAATGTGTAATTGCAGTAAATTTATCACTAAGGTCATTGTATACTAGCTGGGAGTTGGTAAACAAGAATGAATCACAGGTTTCATTTTTGTGTCCCTTTCAAACTGGAAGACCTAACAGTTTCCTGTTCCAAGATACAAAATAGTATTGCTTCTATAAACCTACTCAGGTCTCCCTGCCAGCAGTTTCCATTTAATTAAACTGACAGCAAAACAAGGCCCTTGCTAATGTGATCCAGACCAGTTTGCCTTCAATGTAAATTCTCAGGCATGAAATTACATCTGAAACAGACACAATAATCCCTCTATATCTTAGTCATAAGTTTAATCTATACTAAAATAACATTTTCTTTGTCTATATCGAAGTCTGTTTTAGAATTCAGTGATCTTTTCTTCTTTCTTCAGATAAAGTTCAGGGCATTATTCAACTTCCATTCACCTTACAGTCAATTCAGAATTTTCTTCTTGCCTGTAATTTATACATTCATTGTTGGTTTCTAGGTCATGGGTAGCAAAATGATCTCGCATGGGAGAAACCAGATTCGGGACCTACTTCATACTTCCACTTTCTGGAAATGAAATAGGCTGGTAACACTATAAAACTAGTTCACAGCTGCTTAAAGCCATCTAACTTGTCTAAGCTAACAGCCTGATCTTTCACAGAGACCTTTGGGTCAACCAGCTCTAAAGAAGCAAACTGATGAGATTTATAGGTACTGTCAATAAAATGAAGGTGAGGTTGTTTGTTTGTTTAATGACCCATAATATTTTATTCTCATCTAGTCATCATCAGTACTCAACTGATGCACTAATTCCTACAAGAACAGAATATGCAAAGGAATAGTTACTTACTGCACAGTAACCACAGTGTTCATGATGAGCAACTCAGTAAATTAGAGGGTGCATTTATGCCAGATGCATGTGAGATGGGAATTTCTGCGCGATGCAAAGCATTTCATTCGCAGCTTATCAGCTTCCTTCTCCTGCACCAGCACAAGCTGGGGATGCTACAATTCTAGCGAGTGATAGCAGAGGCCTTTGAAAAACAAGGAGGGACAGTATCCAGAGGGTAAAATCTTGGAAAGTCACTATTAGTAGCAGAAAGACAAATAACTGATCTTTTCTTACTCAAGCCAGTGTGTGCCACAGCCTCACTGTGACTGCCAAGCCACACCTTTCCACTTGAAAGGACAAAGAAACTTTATCTTTGCCAGTTAAACAGAGATTGAAAAGACACTCTCCCAAACTCCCGATCTCGCAGCCAAGTCCAGAAACAATACTGGAGAAGCTGCTCTTCCTTGCTGCTCTGTGGATTCCTGATACTGGAACAGTACATCACCCAAGCAATGCTTCAACAGTCTCTAAGCTCAATGGGAATTACACCCCACTTAGCCAGCAACATGCAATGATACATCTGGATGTGTATTTTGAGACACTGTGGCAGGATGGTCTGAGCTTCAGAGTGCCTAGCAGTGACTGTCACCTCAACATTATGATCCTGAAAAGGAAAATCAAGTCTATTACGTGCAAAAAAAAACCCCAAACCAAAAAAAAAAGACCCCAAACATTTCCTCTGATGGCAGCCATATAGGTAAACTAGTTATTTTAAAAGGAATTCTTGATGCCACTCTGAAGGCAGATTTTGGGTGAAGTTTTAGCACCATCACATCTTCACAAAAAGCTGTATAGGCGAGTTCAGATATAGGTACCTGAAGCTCTTGTTTTCTGGCCAAATTGACAGATGAGGTGGTGTAAGAGAAAGAGCTGCAAAGGAACCTGTGACAAAATGGAATGAAAGCACAACCTGCTCCAAGAACATGACATCTTTGTTCTCCTCAGTAG
The DNA here is from genome assembly GCA_033124195.1 of Coracias cyanogaster. Classification (NCBI taxonomy): domain Eukaryota; kingdom Metazoa; phylum Chordata; class Aves; order Coraciiformes; family Coraciidae; genus Coracias; species Coracias cyanogaster. The sequence continues at coordinate 38,775 of JAVSBS010011143.1, forward strand.
ACCTGGTCATCTTGCACTGCCAACATCAAAAACTGCTTCCATTTAGATAAGCAATTCGCATTTCTTGTTTACATTCTTAAGTACAACATCTGCATTTTCTGACCATGGGGGGAGCAGTCAACAGCTACGAGGACAGTACTCATAAGGTACCCGTTATCCCTTCAAGTCTGCAAATGGGGGCAGCAATGGCAGGGATTTACTGTAGCTCTGTTGCTGGTACCATGATGCCTCTGTCTCTTAGGTAGAGATTTCAAAACAGTTCCTGTCACAAATAAAACTGAGGATTCACTCTGGTATAAATCTGGTCTCTGTGTTCAGGCTGTCACACATGAGAGGATTTCTTGGCTTTAGTGTCAGCAGTCATTGGCATAGAACTGGTGTCGCTTCATCTGGTAAAAGGGAATGCACAGGACAAAAAGTTATTGCTGTAGCTACTCCTCCAAGAAGCCTTGTGTCCTATTTTGGTTTGAGCAATCTGACTAGTGAACCAACTCGGAAATGAAGATGGTAGGAAATTTTTATGGATAGCTGGGACAAAGATCTGTAGGACACACACAAAACTCCAGTCCCACATGCAAGCCACACAGGAAAGCTCTGAAAGGCAAGGAGCAACAAAACAGAAACTGCAGTCCCATTTTTCCTATGAACACCATCCATTCTGTCATGTCTTGATAACCTTCAGAGATGAAGACAAAGTACCCTCTCAGTGACATCGATGTCAGAACATTCCTTACACCACCTGGCACACTCAATATATGGTGGATTCAGCCCAAGGACTTCTGTTTCCTAAGAGCTTGTGCTCCTGCCAGAGATGCTACGACCACAAGAAGCACACCTGACAAAATCACGTAAAGACAAGAGCAAACTGAACCACAACCTATTTTCCAAGTTTTTCCTTACCCAACCAAACATTTGCAAAACCTTAGCTACATGCCCAAGTAAAAATACCTGTTGCCCAGGAAATGTTGCATGACTTTAAGTAAGAAATTTGCCACATGCCCAGCAAGGTATAAATGACACTTATAGGCAAATGCACTCAAAATGTTTTCAGAGCCTGGATAATAACATTTCCAAGCACCGTTGTCACAAACTTTCTCTTTAAATAAGAACTTTAATTGCATTGTTTTCCTAAAAAGCAGAAAGTGAAGTGCTTATTTAAGAAAACCAGCCATACACTAAGTAGTCTGACATCCTTGGGGAAAAAAAAAGAAAATTGTTTGTGCAGCAGAAGGCAACGGTCAGTCACCAGCATTATCAGAAATCATTACAGGTCCTTGTGGCAACTGCTGTACTGCTTCACTGTTCGTGAAAGTCTCTTGTTTTACAAAACAACACCTAAGTATTCTCCTGGTAAAAGGCATGTACACCTTTTCTTACTGTTATACAGACTTCATCTACAAGGTGATGAGGGTAAAAGGGTCTAACACAGAACAGCAGCCTTTCCTCATCTCTGGTTGTTCAGAATCAGGTCCCTGTGCTTTCTCAAGCCAACAGAGATGGCACAGAGGTACTGCTTTGAGCCAACACCATACACAACTGGCCAGAGATGAGGGAATTACTTTTCGTATTAACTTATATGGATTTGCTGACATGTCTGATCAGTTAGAAGTCTCTCAACAAGAGAGAGAAGCTACTGATAGAGTTTCCCCTGCAGAGGGTGAAAAATAAATGCTCATATTCCATTTGTGCGAATATGTTGGGCTCGTGTTATCAAACACATGAATCCCTGTCCACACTCCCTCTGTTTCTCCTGCACACTCTGCCATCAAAATAGCAGGGACAAAATTGGCCTCATTTCCTGTGTATTTCATATAGACCTAAACGTTCTTAAGTATGTTGTCAGGGAGTATATTTTAAGGCTGCTACACTCACATCTGATCTGCTACTCTATGCTTTCAAGATATTAAACAGGCTTTACCCAATAAATCTCATGTTTTGTGCCTTGGAATCATATGGTATCTGAAATCACCAAAGGCTAAATCCTGCACCATTCACATTCATTATACCCAAGTCAGAGGGCCCAGGTCTAACAATAAAGTGAAAACTGAGCACCAAAGTTCCCCGCAGGGAAGGCTAACAAAAAAACCCCAAGCCACACACACCAAAAACCCCCAGTGGCAAGGTAGAGAAGCAGCCCTTATTGCCATCTCCAGCAGTCCTCATCACCACTCCCATTCCAGCTTTGTACCACCTCTCTCTTGCTCTATCATTGAAGGATCAAAGCTGGACGCCATGGTGGAGTGTGGCCTTGGCACTGACCCTTTCACACTTCTCAGGCTAGTCTGAAGCCTACAGAAAATTGCACTAACCACCCAAAACCCAAGTGGGATGATTATCCCGGAGGCTCTTTCCTGTTGAGGGATGTAATAGCTGGGTAGGAAAAACAAAACAACTCACTCTCTCTCGAAGTTTTTCACGGGACCCGATTCTCCTGCTGCTCACACTGCTGCAAGGCTTGCTAGTGAGTGTCACATCAGCAAGCCTAAGCCCGTGGTAGGAGAATGAATAGTTACCACAAGAAAAAGAAAAGCTCCTTCAAGTTCTCCCTACCTGAGCTGGAAGGCTCCCATACGGGAGGAGTGGAGCAGGCAGCTGATGGAGCTGAGCACCTCTCAAGGGAGCAAGCCCCCTGTCCTCATTCAAGCTGACCAGTGCACTGAAATACCAGGAGCCTACCACACATAAAACTGCAGAGTCTAATCTTTGATGTTTTACAATAGCACAAAGACAACATATAAAACATTCAAGAAACATTGTGGGAAATGCGCCAGCATTTCCTTTGGACATGAAGCCTTTTTTAGCCAAACCACTAGGATATTTTTTTTTTAGTGACTCATACAAATGGATTCTGGATTAAGGTTTAAAAATGGGATACTTTTTTCTTCTGTTCCTAGGTTCACCTCAAGACATGTGAATGAAAAAATAGCAGTAAGAATATTAGGCTGGACTTACATTCACCAACAGACACTAAATAAGGATCTACTATATTTGTGAAGCTTAGCTGAAGTTTCAATAATATAATACTGAAAATGCAATTCCTCCTGAAGTCAGGCTGGGCAAGGATCATAAAACTACAAAAAGATACTTTGTCCCTAAAGATTGCAAGAAGCTAATCATTAGCCACCCGTTTATAGTGTTTACCTTTTTATTACATTATTCTGGTATTTTTCCTTCGCATGGACCTACTCCTTATTTCTACCATATGGGTAACAAAAAAGATCCACTGCCTCTAGGCAAAGTGTTTTTAAAGACAAAGACATTTGCTGAATTAAAAACAAACATACAAACAAAGTGTACATAAATTTGTGTTTGACTACTGCTGGACATCTGGAATGGCACATATTTTCTTTGGAAAATTTTTCTTCCAGTTTTTTTATACGACAGTAAAATATGTACCCAGCAGCAAACCAAGAGAACTAAATTTAAAACGCACTTTCAGACCACTCTTTCATTTTTTTCTTTTTAACTTCTCTTTTCCAAGGCGAGAGGGGAGGAGGGAGCTTGTATCGATGTTCTGAAGTACTGTAAGTTCTTTTGCCTTTCAACAGAAATATGTAAACAAGGTGTATGACTGTAGGGTAATGTTCTAGTCACAAAGCATTCAAGAGTCAGAGTGAAGCTATTTAAAGAATGGAGTATTCAATTCCTGAGGCCAGATGCTAGTATAAATATGAAACTATGTTCACACTGCAGATTAAATTATTTTTAGTTTCTGCATTTGAACTGCCAAAATTATTTGGGTTGGTTTTTTTTTTACCGTACCACAGAACTTATGGAGCCGCATTTTTATGTATCTGAACAGACTATTAAAAACACAAGCATAAAAGGTCTTTTTCAGCTATCTTCTCTATGCAATAAACCAAGAAGTATATAGTGACAAACACTGTCACAAGTAAGGGTCATTCAGGGAGTAAGAAAACTAAAAATAAAGATGGAACTGAAACATTCAAAATTCTTGAAATAGATTTTTATAGTAACTTATCATTCAATTTTCATCCCACAAAGCTTTTAATCTGGAAATATTCAGTGTGAAAGAAAAGTGGAGACTGTGGTTTTAAAATAATTAAGGAGAAAAACATGCATTAAGATCGCATTACACCATCTACTGGGTTTGCCATGAGAGCTCACACAGATATGGCTAGGAACATCAGGTTAAAGTCACTAGTAATTAGCTAAAACAAATACTCAATAATCTCATGACTTTGCTATAGCAAAAACATACACAAATTCAAGAGAAAGACAATGAAATAAACCGGCAGTGATCAAAGCAAATCCAGACTCAGTGACTAGCTGGGTGAGGACCTACCACTGACACACACTAAAGTCTACAAGTCACCTACAAGGCTGCCAAGGACCCCCCCTCTTGCTTATGACCACTTCACTGTTGTTATTTTTTCGGTCCTGTAGCTATCTTCTCTTTGCTTCATCAGCTGACACGGATGGAAGGTCCAGGATCTATCTCAAGGACATGATTCATCTGCTGATACCAAGGGGTTGGTAACAGGAACCATGTGGAAGGACATCAACCAAGTCACAGACCCTTCCCACTGCAAATACCACAGATGCCCTGGAAGGCCTGGATGTACAGCCAGGAGCGTCAACCTGCGAGAAGGATGAACGGAAAGACTGCAGCTTGGTCAGTCAAGAGACCTCCTGCAACACTAAGGAATGTGGAATTACTGAGCAGACTTGCTCTGCACCATGCTGAACATGCATATTTTGCCAATGACTTACAAGAAGGATGGGGCCAGTAACACCGCACAGCTGGCTGGGGCAGAGGCTAGGAGGGGAAGGGGTCCTGCAGCGCCAGGGCTAATATCGAGATGTGTGAATCGACACTAAGTACCTGCGGAGACTCTGTCACCACCCCAATTCAGGAAGGCAGGGGACACCAGGCTTAATTACAAACAGGTGACATGGGACATGCTGAAAGCTGAACATGCTCTTGAATATCACATCAGCTTCAGCCCCAGTTCCTAATTAACTGTTCTTATCGGGCACGGATCTGGTATCGCAACAGCGAAGCCTCCTCTTGGTGGACAGGTTGACAATCTCAGCCTTCACTGGGTATTTACAACATACTTTTAAAATGCATTAGCCTGCACGTTAAAGAAACCTGGGACCAGAACATCTGGACTTTGGTTGTTTTGGTTTTTAGTAATAAGAAGTGGGAAAAAAAAAAATGCAGCTGTGGATAAAACGTTCAGGAACACCACAGCTACCTTGTCATTCTTTACCTGTTTTCCCTTCACTAGCCTTACTCACAGAAGGGTAACAGGACATGGGGGAACTTGGAGGAGGACGAGAGGGAACGTTTCCCACCTTTTTCTTAAATTAGATTTTCGATTTGTTATAGGATCCTTGAATTGTACAACATGTGGGGATCTATTCCACTCATGCCACACATGCATAACTCCCCTTGGCACTAATGGGAATGACGAACGTGTTGTGAGAGGAGAATTGCCCCCTAAAACTGCAGGAGTGTGAACAAGGTTGTAAATATATCTCAAGGTTCTGGTAACATTAGAAACCAGCCTAGTGAATTTCTCATGGTTTATTATGATATCACCAAATCCCCTCCATGCATTCATAGCCTTGTAATTCACAATTATTCTGGGTCCATAAATGTTTTTGGCATCTGAATGTAGAACTGATACTATTATTTCACATATTATGGTACTGTCCGTGAATGCTAAATTTATTCCAGCAGAGACTCCTG
>JAVSBS010011143.1:47206-59413 GCA_033124195.1 Coracias cyanogaster
TTTGGTAATTATGTAGGCTACTCCTGTTCCAACCAGAGCCTGCAACAAAACTCTTATTGATGGTGCAAACTGCTGCAACTTCAGCTTTAGGAGAACGTGGGGCAGGTCCCTCTAGCTTCACAAGGCAGTAAAATTTAACTCTTCCTCCTCTCATTTTGCCGCAGTGATTCCTTCCCTGATGTTTCTGAATAGAGCAGAACTGCAATTGCAAATGGCTATGCTCTACACCAACGACAAAGTGCCCTGTCATACCAATACATAATTGAAAACGCTGACACAGTGACAACTGCTATCAGCACAATTCTGATAATCATGTTAGCTTGCTCCTGCTGCGGGAACTGGTGGGGGTGGGGAACAGGCACTGTGATTTAGGGGCTACCTAGAGAGATGTTAGGTGGTGTTTTGTTTACAGTTATTGGCAGATCTTCCGTATGTCAAAGAACAAAATACCCACCTTCTCAATTCCCAGGGGCAATGCTACCACCTTCTTTTATAAGATCTCAAAGGTGGGTCAAAGTTTGAGAAGCAATCCAAATTTTATCTCTTTGATAAGGTACGCTTGAAGTTTGAGATGTGTGGTGTTAAAACTCCTTTCAAGAGCCATGAACAGATGAGGCTCAACACAACCCAGTGGTGAATGAAAGGCTTCCACAGCCAGTGCTGCATTTCTGTCACCCTCATAGGTTTCCTCTGTAATGAAGTAGGCTGTCCCCAGAGAATGGAAGAAATTAACAGCACTTAAATCATCCCAGCATTGCTTGGGCAAACACGTGGCCTCAGGAAGGACCAGGTGGCTACAGACAACCTCCCAAGGACCCTACCAACCTCCTCCCAGGAAGGCTGGTAAAGGTTCAGAGGAAAGCAGCAGTGGCTCATGAGAGAGGGGCAAGTGATGACGGGGAGCCCCAAAACGCTACTGGAGATAGGGTCATCTGCATGAGAAAACAGGAGGTGTCTCTTACAGGATTACTGGTGGTACAGCACACCTAACAACACCAGTACCTTTCAGCATTTAAAAGGCAGCAGGCAACTGAAGCCAACGAGTATTAGTTATCTTAAACCAACTGGTTGACAAATAATAAAATAAACATTTATCCTGCCCTCTTCACGCACAGCCAGACAAAATTGTCTGCCCAGCAAATCAGGTTATCTCCAATTCCAAACATGTTAACACTAAAGGTAAGCAGCCATTCCACCAACAGAAGATGTAAAACCAAAGGAAGCCTTCCTGCTCCATGGCCTCCCTGAACTGCAATTCCAACAGTGCAGCTCCACAGCTTGCAGATGCTCTGGCTCTGCTGCAGCAGTGCTAGCATGTGCTAGGAGCTGCACAAACATGGAAGAAAATGCCAGGCCACAGTCCTTTTTCCCCAAGGGAGCCATGCTCCTCCATTCAGGCTCCATGGAGCACAGCACACAAGTCATGTAATAGCCTCATCTACAGCAAAAGAGCTGTATCAATTGGGCTGGTTAAAATGAGTTAAGAGAGGTCATTCTGACCCACGAGACAAAAAACAACACACAGTGCACAAGGGCAGAGAGGGGAAAACGGGATAATGGGACACTTACAGGAGCTTTATCAAGATGAAAATGGCATTCAGCTGGGGCAACAGGGACAGGAAGGCACAAGGAAGAGGCAAAGAGTGCAGACAACCAGGGAAGAAGGGGCGGGCAAGAGAGTTAAAGGCATGACTTACGCATGAAGTATCCAAAGTAGCTGTACGCTGAATAGCTAACAATTAGTTGGTCAGAAAATTATTGCATCAAGTTAAGCCAGGCGAGCCTGAGCTCAGCAGCACATGACAAACAATGAAAAGGGAGAGTCGGCGTCAGTTCAGAACTCACCGCAAGTGTCTGAGCACACTACAGCTGCAGATTATCAGTTTTGATAATATTATAGTTTGACTTCATTACAACTTTATAATCTTCAAGTGGAGAAGTCACACCTGTTGCAAGGCCACTGGCAAGTGGAATTAGAAGGGTCATGCAACAGCCCACCACGGCTGCCTGGGCACTGAGGGGTCAACACCTCCCTACAAGATAGCTCATCCCCACTCCACTTTTCCTTCCCAACTCACTGCAATCTGCCATGGATTGGCTGAACTATATGGCAACACAAGACCCAATGAGGAGCAGCTGAGATATCCCAGGTGAAGATGAGATTGGTAACGAGAAGGAAATGAGAGGGTGAGCCAGTCCTGCTGCATCCAGCCCCTGCCCGGCATGCTCTGCTGGAGAGTTCAAAAGAGCTAAGTACAACTGCTGGAAAAACACCTATGGACTAGAAAAGGCTGACTGCTAAAATATAAACCTCAGCTAGAAGTAGTACCTGATGTTCCTGGATTTTGCAAAGAACAAAGATTCAGATTCTACGCCCCAGAGACGCATAATGACTGTGGGCAATGAAAGACAGGATAGGACCGATTGCTAAATTTCTTTGGGTTGCCTCTCACTAGACCCAACAAACAAGTGGTGACTGCAGCAAAACCCCCTTTGGTAAGCACTAGAACTTGCTCAACCCCATTACTAACGCTGCCAGTGCAGCAACGGGAGTGCCCACCATGTAGCAGCCTCAACCATTGATTTTGGCATGATAAAGACTCTTAAAGGACGGATAAAAAGAGTGCAAAGACAGGCTGGGGACCCAACCCAGACCCCTGTCACGACAGACCCGTGAACTAGAGGGACGGAGACTGCCTGAGCGAGGCATCAGCTGTTCCCACCACGCTGGCCGGCACAGCCACTGGGGCCATTTGGTCCTCAGCTAACCGCCGGCAGCGCTGCAGCCCAGCCTAACCCAAACCAACAGAGAGAGTGAACACTAAATTCAGTCATTTTCCCCCTCAGTCTCTTCTCTCAATTTCAGATCTGACTCCTCTATCTTTTATTTCTTTTTCTAAAGACACATTTAGAGATGAAACCATTCATAACTGCCTATCCACAGACAGTTTGTGGCAGCATAATTGACAATGAGTCTGCTGCAAAAATGAAAATGCTGTTTTAATAACCTTGGCCTAAAATACATTCTGTTGTATGCCTCAAAGGGTTTCAATAAAAAGTCAACCTGTAGAGACATATTTTCTTGGCTTAAACAACAATCCAAAGCATATAAATGTAGTCCAACTATAATGACATATTTATAGGCCAATAAAGCTTACACTGCAGCTTTCATACTTCACTTAAAGGAAGTCTGTAAGAAGCAGTGTTATATAAAATAATTTGAATTTTTTTCGAACTATAGCCCAAGGAATACAAATATGCAACTTTGCCATATTTAACCGAGAGTGTTTACATTGCTTAGTTGCTAAAAATTTTGTAAAATGAAATAATTCCTCATTTGGTGACTTCCCCCTGGTTTACCAAATATGGGTACACAAGTCCATTTATTACAAAGAAAAATCCCCTAAATAATTCTATAGACAAAAATAAACAACTAGCGGCCTTAGTAGTGAATGATTTAATCAGACCAATTCTTCTGGAAAAACAGGTTCTCATGTTCATTATGAATAATACATTCCTGAGCAACTCTATTTTTATACGCTGCATTGTTGTTATTCTTTATTTTTCTCAACATTTGAAGGAAATATTCAGAAAGTTATAAATAGTCTTAAGACATAAACTGCTAGCATTCAATATTGACATATTTGTAGAAAGGGACAGAATGTATAACATAAATATCTCAACAGGCAGAAAGAAATAATTCTTAAAAATCGTTTTTCAGTCTGAAATCTTGAAGCTCACACCAAAAAATGCCATTGCTAGATCTGTTATTTAATATAGTCCTAAGGAAAGGTTCTGCATAATTCACTAGTGATAAACGCAATAGCATTTTACAGAAATAAAACCAGTTTCTGCAGAAAAGAAAGGCAAAGAGAAATGAAGAAAGAAGAAAAAAAAGAGACAGGAGGGGAAAAAAAGATAAGAAAATAGAAAAAGAGAAGAGAAAAAAAAGAGAAAACAAAAAAAGAGACATAATTAACAAATTTTTATAACGGTCAGCTTTCAGTTATAGGTGCATGGTTTCTGCAGGTTGTGGATTAACCAGATGTCACCTCCGTTTTGCCTAAGCAAGTGCCACAGGGCGTATGGCACAGGGTATGTGCTGCTCACACCAGTCCCCACTTTGCCTGTTTCTTGCTTAAAGCCGCCCTGCTCCCAGCAGCGATGTGTTTAATTAAGTATGTTTTCGCAGTGCCATGTCTGTGGTTCTCGATCAGCCATGTTTCCATGTCATCTGGGTTATTTTACCCTTCACCACTCCAGGACAGTGTGTAAAAACTGGTTTAGTTTCTCCTGTAAGGTTTTTTTATTTTTAGCTTTTTGGTAGGGGTATAATTTCCTACTACCTTCTACAGCCCCACTGAAAAACATCTAGTAGGAAAAAAATCAAAATTTACTCACTTTTATGGGATTTTTCTTTAATGGAAACACGCCATTAATAGCAAAAAGGGCTCCAGAAGATCACCTTATTTATCTATGCTTTTTCAAAACCTGGTTCAGCAACTTCCTTGACTATAGCCAGGGTTAAACATGAACACCACTACTAACTCATGCATGCCCCACCAGACTAGCACAAGAAGTGTTGTCTTCAGATCCAAGTTCTGTACAAAGTGGCTTGCCCCATCACAGCCACCTTGCTCAGTCTAGTGGAGAAGCCCTCCATGGAACATCTCCATGGGTGCAGCAGTGAGTACCTGACTAGGAAGGGAATTGTGCTGTGGTGCTGAGAAGCGATGGATGTGCAGGAGATCACCTCTACATTTGGGCTCATTAGCCTTGTTAATATAGCTTTGCTGATGCTCTCACCAGAGAGACCTTTGCATGACGGTGCACCATGCTCCCTCACCACTTACAACCCTATTTTAAGAGAAAAACTACCCTATCCCATTGTGATGGAGACCTACCACAGAAGCTATTGCTAATAAATCTTTGATCTCTGTGGCTGAGCACTGCTTTGTTGGCAAGAAGCTGAGTACTGGAAAAGGTCTGTAGGCACACGTCATTAACAGGCAGTAAACCTGCTATTTTGACAGCAGAGACGATACAACACCGGCAGCCCACATCTTTATGCCTTGGACACTGCATGTCATGCTACTGCTTTTGCCTACAGCTAGGGAGATGACAATTCCCAGAGTACAATGTCAACCTTGACCAAGTAAACTGTCTTCACCTGGTGGGTGTTAAACCTCCATCCCATGCTTTAGCCAGAGCTCGTAAGTCGCCTACAGGACACAATCCAACAGGGCTGCCTCACAAGCAACGAAGATCACCTTTCTTCTGAGTTTTTCTCAGGTCAGGGAAGTAATATATCCTTAAAATCTTGGGTGTTTCAAATAGTAAAAAACTCATCTTAGTACTAGATTTAAGAAATTTCTTTGATGGCCTTTCATAGGCTAGATCAGTTGTCTGTATCAACGTGCCTAAGCAGCTGTAGGTGTTCTTGAACCTTTGGTTTCATTCCCGCCAACCAGGCATGATAGAGAAAAAGGCAATAACCAAACATTAGTCACAAAATACCCCTTTCTGCTGAAAAAAAAAAAAGACCTAACAATAAAGCCAGAGCCACCAACCGAAAATGAGCAACATCAGAATGTGGGTTATCAAAATTACACCATATAGTTTGCATTCCATAAGCATTTTCAGTATAACCCCTACTTTCAAAGGCTTAACATGCAACCATAAGCTTTAGGCTTAAAGATAATTTTCTTTGGCTCCTAGGGTAGATAATACCAATTTCATAACTTACCACAAGGGTTTTGTTGTTTGTTAAAAACAAAAACAATAAAACATTAACACACAAAAGTTCTGTCTGAAAAACATTAAGATTCTTCTGACACAACAAACAAATGCAAATAAATATAGTGTGTAAAGAAGATGCCAGGGCAATAGTAGAGAAAATTACTGCATGTAATTATGAACCAGAAGAAACCACACAGAAAAGCAAAGGAAAACAGAAAGAATTGCATGGCTTATTTTTTTTCCTGGAGATGTAATGAAAAGTAAGATCAATTTTCAATTGTACTTTAATCTTCCAACCAACATATCTAATAGTGAAATGCAAGATTGACAAAATCAGTTCACCGTTTGATAAGATCAGAAAAAACGAGATGCAGAAGATAAATCCCTGAAGACAAATCTTCAGCTTAGTGTAACTTGGCTTTGATGCCAACACAGTCATGCCATTTTAAAACTCAACTTGGCCCTGCATCTCCTGTTCATATAGGTACAAAAGAACTTCCTCATATGCATCAGCCTTGGCTTTTAATTTCTTACCTTTCCACCCATTATGCCCTAAACTTGATGCTCTTCAAACCTGGAACATTTGTTAAAAGCTTGGTACACAGAGAAGCGTCTCTGGCATGCACTTCAAAGTGCTGTCTGACAGCTGTTACACATCCAAGGTCCTTATCCCACAGACAGGCACATTCAACAACAGGAGACCCATCTCACTTGGACCTTGGCCCCCATCACGGATTTTGGAGGTCCGGGCGTTTGTGCACCAAAGGAGGCCAAGCTGCAAGCCTGTCTGCAACCATCCGAAGTGGCAGAGCTACTGTTTCCCTCCCTAAAAACAGATGGGGCAAGAACGCACCGGCCCATCTGAGGGAACAGCAGGGTGCTCACCGAGGCCTATGCTGTGCAATAACATAAAGCTCACCAGGAAATGCTGTAGAAGGCTATGGAAGGGACATCTCCCTACTGAATGAGACACATAGCTGACTGCACGCTGACAGAACAAGCACCAGAGGCAGGTGACAATCCTGCACTTCTAGAAGATGAGACGGGGGAAGTGAAAGGCCTTTGCTCTCCCCTGCCTCTCAGAGGAGGGGTTGGGAAGATGCGCGAGGCTCCTCTCCCCACAATGCCCAGCTCTGATCCAATCCCCCAGCCAGCAGAGCCCCAAGGGAGAGCCCTTGACAATTACCTGTGCACCTTAGTGCTGAGACATGTCTATGGAGCAGGCAGGCATCACGCACACTAATCTCAAAGAAGCTTGTGATGAGCTTACCACCACCACCCATCCCGCTCAGGTACATCACCATGCCTCCACTCGAAGGGAAGCACAGACACGCCTTGGGAACTGGTGACAGCTTGGCAGCATCAGCCTCCTTGTTTTCAAAAGATGGGCCCTTCCCCAGGGGAGAAAGTAAGGGATACTCACCAAGGTCAGCCTTTTCCTTCAGGATGTCTTTGAAGTTCAAGCCGCTGTTGAGCGTGGATTGTCTGTATCTCGTCAAGGTCTCCTTCTGCCCATTCTTCCCCACATCCATCAGCTTGACTGGCTCAGCCCGGAAACCGCACTTCCACTTGGAGAAATCGGACTGTGCCCATTTTGCCAAGTCCTCAAGCTTCACAGTAACTTTCTCTGAAACAGCAATAACTTCATCCTGCAAGAAGCGGTCAAATGAGAATACAACACGTCATGTGGGGCTCCACGATGACCAATAAACCCATAACACTACCCCCCCACGGGCTACTGGAAAAGCCTATCTTGCTGTTGGCAGATTAATTTTTCTGTAACACAGAATAGCTAGTACTTAATTTATTCCTCCTGCCACCTAAGCAGAAGTGTTAGTTGTTTACTCTAAGCAAATACACATGATCTAAAGACAATTCCTAGGACTGGGGCAGTGATCCTAAAAGGCATTTGAAATGCAGGTTGCCAAATCACATTCTGTATAATGCAAAGCCTTGAGGGAAAGTTTGTTTTTTAGGTGCAATTAGCTGCAAATGTAAAAATTCATAGCTGGATGACTAATGGTTATAGCTAGTCCTGAAATAAATGGACTAAGTAAATCTCAGATTCTTGGAACTCTGACTCACCAGAAAATTCCTGTGTTTATGGTACATTTTCCCTTGGCTTATACACAAATATTGAATTTAACTTTTGTCCTAAAAATTAAATAAAACTGTGATGTAATCCCAAAAGAAATACTACATAAATGTTATGTGCTTCCCACCAAAAGAAACTTGCACATTCTCATGTTTCTTAAAACCTTTTTCAAGATCAGAACTGTAATTTTTTTTCCCTTCTTAAACACACATTCTAAGAAAAGCACTTAAACTTAGTTTAGCCTCCAGAACATATACAGGAATTAAATAGCTCTAATTGCTGAATTTTATCCTTCCAGGAAACAATCAACTCCTCTCAGTCATGATGAATAAGCAGAATGTTTTATAGCTGACTCCAGTGAGCCAGGGCTCAAGAAAGCCTCAAAAAATAAACAAACAAACATACACACATATCCAGCAAGACACACTCCAGATTTTTTAGTTAAAACAGCACAAATAATTTATGTTGTAATGAGAGCTGGCTGCACACCACACCTTGCACACTGCGCATTTCTAGCACTAAATAAGGTTACAGGTTCTTGAAATAAATAAACCAGAATCCAATTTTTCTCTCAAATAAACACAAGTATTTGCAAAGGGGAGAGAAATTCTTCGAGTTATTAAACAAAGAGAAAAGCACAATTGATTCTGTGTGGTTTTTTTTTTTTTTCCACTGAACATTCCTCAGGAAATAAAATACTGCTCAATAAGGAGGGAAAAAAAAAAAAAGCTTTCTTGTGATAAGTTACACACAATACAAAACCTGAAGTATCTCTAGTAAAAAAACAGACCTGATATTCCACTCTCCCTTATATAATACAAAATCGTTTTATAAGCAGGCACCTTCATTACATTTAGTGCAATAACAAATATTTGGTCAGAAATGAACAGCATGCTTATATGCTAAGTAAGCTTGTAATAAAATCTTCCTTTATCATGGCACAGCGTAAGAGCTTCCACCGAACCACAAACAATAACAGTGATGTTTTAAATCTCTGTTTATGACAAACGTCAATACTTTGTAAACAAGCATTGGGTACTGCAAAGTACAATTTCAATGGATGGTTTCACCCAATTTCATTACACCATCCACTTGAAATAAAAAAGCTGTAGTTGCTATGCATTTTATAGCTATTACATGGTGATTATTAAATGTCAGGACGGAAAAAGAAAAACACATATATATAAATATCAGCCTGCTTGCAGACAGTCTCAGCAATTTCTGGATAAAGTCCGCTTTTAGGATGTTGAGTATCATCACCAGCTACTACACAATTTCTAATATTCAACACTAGAGAAATCTATTTAGCAGCAGTTTTAAAAAAAAAACCTGACTTGGAGATCAGACATGTTTTTGGTTAAAATATTATTTTCCAAATAGCTCTCATGATCAAATGATTATGATTTCAATTACTAGTTTCTTCACATCCTTTCCAAGAACTGGTATGACTAATTTTGGCTGGCATACAAAGTAAGCTAGGCAGACAATTTATTAACCAAAAGAAAAGTACAATCACTATTACATCATCAATGAATAAACTTGTTTTCGAGAATACAACCTTCACACACATGCACATGATGTGTACACAGGAAAAAAAGGGGGGGGGGGGAGGGGGAGGGAAAAAAAAAAAGAAACGCTACTGTAAGAAGGGTGAAGCAATGCCAGCGCACTCACCAGCTCTGCCCAGACTGTTGTGGAGGGAGAACCAGGGAGGGAGGAGCGGGGAGAGAGGTGACTTTGGTGGGGCAGGAGAGAGCACAGCCCAGCCATATGCTTTCTATGGCAGCAGCATGGCTGTGGCCATGGCCTTGAGAACACATGGTCATAGAATCATTTAGGTTGGAAAAGACCTCTAGGATCATTAAGTCCAACCTTCATCCCAACATCTCCCTGACCACTAGACCATATCCTGAAGTACTACACCTACTTGTTTTTTTAATACCTCCAGGAATGGTGACTCCACTTCCCCGGGCAGCCTGTTCCAATGGCCAACCACTCTTTCAGTAAAGAATTTCTTCCTGGTATCCAATCTAAACCCCACCTTGCGCAACTTGAGGCCATTGCCTCTTGTCCTGACGGTTAGCACCCCCTCACTGTTGTGAGGAACCAGGAAAAATTACCATGTATATTTCAGATCCTGTCTTGGGTTGCCATGCTCTACACATAGCAGGACTGAACAGACCTGCTCTCTCTGGCCACGCATTTTTTGAGCCATTGCTCATTTTTAGCCCCATTCAGACACAACTGGCCATATCCTCCCCAACTCCCTACACACCACAGCGGTCACAGGTCAGACCATGGTCTTCCTCCAAGCGCTGCTGCCAACGCCAATCTCATCAGCAAGGGACTGCATCCCCAGAGATGTTTTCACCTCAGTGCCTCATAGTACACACTGTCATCCAGCAAAACATAGCTGGTAGCTTCAGCCCCTTACGAGGAGCCAGAGCCATGGACAGCTTCCAGAGAGGTCGTCTTCCCCACTTCATGGCAGTTTGCTAACGCGAGAGGTCATCTGCCCCAACGCTACCTGAACAGAGGTCACCCAACTATTTCATCAGCTCTGGGATTTTGATGAGCCTTGCCAAGCTTTCACACATCCTTAAGTAACCTTTCCAAGCACTCAAACCCAAACTTCAGGTTGTGGGGTTATTTTTTTGTTTTGGGCTTTTTTTTTTGAGCAGCAGGTGACAAAAGGGTTCCCTGCTTTTTTAATTACGCAAAAATGTTTCACAGCCTTGTGTCACAACAAAAGTTGCTTCGGGACCTGCAGGGCTCTGCCAGTCAGAGGAGCCCCCATAGCCACTCAATATCAACTGCTGCGTACCTACTGCCACAGCCCTTCTAGAGAAACCCTTTCAACAAGATGACAAAGGAATACAGATGTTGAATAAATAAAAACCAGGTACACGGTGACACATGACTAACAAACCTTTAGAAGATTAAAGAAATCTGCTGTATAACCTTCATGTCATTCATAATTATATCTCTGTGTAAACATGAAAAACCACCCACGTCGCACACAGCGCATATATATCTATATAAAAATCAACTCATCTTGTATTAGCTATGCTCTGAAGTGATATGTTTATGAGGTCTCCATTGCATGGTTAAGTCTTTAATTGCAGTCTTTTTCTGCTACAGCAAGATGAGGTTTGCAGGAGGAAACAGCCAGCACTGATTTCAGCCTCTGCTCAGGAATGAGATCTATCTTGGGCCTTTTTGGATGCTGACCCACCAATGGCAATGCTTTTCCCAGCCACAAAGTTGTCTAAATCTCAAAATAAGTACTGAATATAAAAAGAGGCACTTCTTCTTCTGTTTCTATAAAAGCGGCTATCTAGTCAGCCTGTAATTTTAGCACATCTTACAAGACTCCTGAACAAAGTATGACACTTTCACCTAACACGGGGGAAATGGGGAAATGATTAAGAAAGGTGGGTGATACAAACCCTTCTCATCTCTCTCGTGTTTTTTTAAGAGCACATCAGATTTGCATTTTCAGAGAAGCTGTCCAGGGAGAAGGGGACAGTATCTTCTCAAGAGCCATTATGCTTAAATATTATGTCACTGTTGTCTAAGCAACCATCACAGCCTTCCGAAAGCACAGGATGCTGTATTGCCTGACTCAGCAGACAGTTGAAATACTTACATTCAGGGAAAGAGGTCAGGTAGTTATGATAGTTTAAAGCAGATAATTATTTTTTAGAAGAAATATTAACTCTTACAAGGTAGGGAGTCACGGGACAGCACAAGGAGGTCATACATCTTGACTGCACACCCGCATACGCTATGTCACAACTCCTCATTCATTGCCAATAACTAGGAAAGATTTATATTTTAAAGACGCCAAGGCGGCCTTAAAAGAATTACGGCGACTGAGATATCTCAAAATTTTGACGTGCTGAGACTGCTTTCACTCCAGTGCTTCCAGAGGTCATTTAAGGAATTCTGGAGGGCATGAGTGAGTCAAACACCTGCTTGGCTGTCTCCTAACATCAAATACGTGGCCCAGAGAGAAACAGGAGACGTCCTGTAAAAACTCTTGCCGATAATTACAGGAGTCACTTATCTGATAAGTATGATTTGCATTAGAAAACATCTTCAAGACTTTTTACTGAAATCTTTAGCATGGTAGATAGCCGGGGATGCATATTTTACAACTCAGCACATGGCTGATGAAAACACATTCATCCACGGGAGCAAAAAATACAGTGCGTCTCTTACAGACTGCATTCACCGAGGATAATAGAACTGCATACTTCGTTTGGGCATAAAGGCCTCTATTATTCTGGGCTTTTTTTTACATTCCATGTATTTTTTAGGGGTTTTTTTTTTGCAATTTAGTGAAAAGGACCTTCCCATACCTTGCGCAA
>JAVSBS010011145.1:9667-23715 GCA_033124195.1 Coracias cyanogaster
ATGTGCCAGAGGAACTGAAGAGGAGCTTTCTGATCCATCTGAAGGTAAATCAATCACTCACAATAACCCCAACTGTTTGTTTCCCTTCATCTTCTGCCTGCCTGTCCTAAAGGGTCTGGACAAAACGCAGCCCACCACGCTTGTCCTAGCAAGTAGCACTGCCTTAACAGCTAGTTCCATGTCACCCACAGCATTACAGCTTAGGTAGATACCAGGGGAAGTACTTTCAATCGTACCACCATTCTCCTCAGATCTCTAGAGAATTTTTTAAAACAGTGACAGTGGTGGAGAAACAATGTGCCTTTGGTGGTATATTTAATAATCAGGGCTCTTACTGCATGAAGGAGACCTGGAGTGAAAGAACCTCTCTACTTCAAAACCATTTCATAATGCTTGTGAATGCACACTTGGTGTGAATGACCTTGGAGAGGTACAATCTGTGTACACTGAGAAGAACTACATTCAGACATCTAGGCTAGCAGAGACCCAAGAGTCATTTCTGTGGTGAGTCACACTGTGTTCATGCCTTATTTCAGCCAAATTCTGAAGAAATTAGGTCCTACAATTACAAACTGAATACTTTTCTGACTGCACTGAGATCGGTTCACCAGGTATTCAATTCTAGGCATAATTTCTTAGACAAAATTACTTATGGTTATCTCCTCCTCCCCTCCCTACTTCTTTGGGTTGGTTTTTCTAAAAAGAAAAGCCATAAAGTTGCAATGATCACATCCCTGGAACTGGGGAAGTACTTACGGATCCCTTTTCCATCACTCTGTTCAACATGACAACACCACGGCTTTTCTGTTCCCAAACCATCTCCCAAAAGTGACCACAAGTATTTGGCAAAGGTCCCTGCAGAGACAGAATCCCCAGAAATAAGCATTATTTTCTGTTAATGTCAGTGCAATGCTCCCCAGTAAAAGTTACTGCACTAGGCAATAAATTTAGGCAAGTAACAAGCAACTTGTCATTTCAAACTGAAAAAAAAAAAATAAATAATGCAGTGATACAGCTTTAAGTTCCATTTTCCCACTATGACTTTACCCATGAAAGCACAGTTAACCTTTCCCCCCATACATAACAGGAAGAGAGCAGTAGTCTCATTTGCAAGAAGAGAACGGGGAGTAAAAATGCTGAGAGAATTTTCTTAGGAAAGGTATACAGAAGTAATGGGGAAATGAAACCTCATTGACTAAGAGCAGAATTAATATCCGTGTGAAACTATTCCGCAATGCATCATTGTTCTTCATAATACTGGACAATAAATAAAATTTCAGTAAAGCCATTTGAATCCATTAAATTCTGGACCAGAGCAGGGAACTAGTACCAGGTAGCTACACTTGTGACTGTTCTGCAAACCAGCTGAACCCTGTGATCAACCTCCCCTCTCCTGAATGAGTGAAGGAAGAGCCGTGTGCACAGAACCATCTTCATATTCAACACTGTACTGTACATTTCTGCTTTAGAAGATTTATCTTTATTCTCTAGAAACAGGAAGGAAGAGCTGCTGCTTGAAAATATTAATCCCAGTCTACCTTTATCTAAAGTGTGGGAGGAAGGGGTAAAAAAATAAGCTGAGATTAGGGACCAGGACAGTCTCCAGGGAACCAAATGTTTAGCACAAAGAAGAATTTTGGCACAGTTGCTAACTCAGAATGAGACAACAGGGTATCTGGGTATTTTTGAATTGGTTATATAGATAGATGTGGAATTCAGAGGTTCACTTCTGTTCAGAAAATTTATCAGGCAGCTTAAGAGTAGTGGTCTGAAGCTTTTGTGCTGACTTTCCATGCAGAAAGGTGACTCGTTTCAATCACGTCTCAATGGTGCTTGTCATAAGCCAACAAGCAGATTTCTGGAGGTATGTTAGCTTCTAGCCTAGATGGGTCTAAAATCCACCAAGTGGCCACAGAGTGGCCAAAATACTCTATAAATAAAATCAGTCAGTGCTGACAGGAAGCAGGAAGAAATATGTAGCATTTCTGTAAAATGTTTATACACACACACACACAGATGTTTATATACACTTAGCCAGCTTTACAATAAAGAAAACAAACGCAGTATGGCTAAGGAAAACCCGTGAAAAACAACTCCAATCCGCACATGGTTTTTATTATCCACTGCCAGCAATTACCTGGGTAAGGATGTAGCTCCTTTGGGCCTCTTCCATTTTTATCAAACTAGCATTGATATAGTCATTGTCACCTTGGTTTAGCTTAATTCGACTGTGATCAACTGCAGCATAATTAGAAAACACTGGTTAATGTATACGCAACACAGCACAAAGCATGCACAACCTCATCAGATGTTAGCATCAAAAAAGCTGAGTCCTCCTGAAGAACGGCAAGAGCTTAATGACAGGTAGCACCCAAGTGTTCGCTGGTGCTCATTAACTCTGGAAATACAATATCAGTCCTACAAGAACAGCACCACAGCAGAGCAGTGAAGACAAGGCACACTGTCTTCCAGCAACACATTGCGAGAATGGAAGTATCTGCATCTGAAGTAATCACAACAGTCATGTGCAAACCAGATCACACTGACCTAAATGTAATTACACAACTGCTTATCTTCTGCAGCTTCAACATTCAAAACCAGCTTGTTCAAGGTTGTTAGAGGTTTGCCTAAACATATATTGGACAAAGAGAACAGAGACTTCTTATTCTTCGTATAGACATTTAGCTACTGTTCCCAACCTGACCACACCTTAATGTACTGGAAGAGTGATCACAGTACTTCACTGATCGCAGTAACTCAAGAATTACAGCAAATGTCATTTCATTGCTCTTTTGTTAGTCTCAACTTGCTCCACATGGGATTAAAAAAGAAGCCAACAACAAAAAAAAAAACCCCACACAAGAGTTCCCACATTTTGCAAGAAAGCCAAACAGCCTGGAAGCAGTATTATCTGAAGGCAAAAAGGAACTGTGTGTTACTCAGAACCCCAAATACTAGAACTGCTTAGTAAAGCAAACTACGTGCAACATTATTGTTCTCATTCAACTGCCCCAAAGACTCCTCTACCTTCTAACCATTAAGTAGGAAAGTTTTCTGATATGCAATAATACCCTTGTCTTTGAACCAAAGAGAAGACATTTGCCCAGAGAGCGAGCCTGTAGAAACTCTGCATTTAAAACAGGCTCTCCCAGCTGTCAGCTTTCTTTAGTGTCTGATACACTGGGTATTATTTGCTGACCATTTAACTACAGTCCTGTACTTCTCTGCACTGTGTTTTTGTCACTGCAGTCTCTCTTGCACCCCAGAAGTACAGCAGGCCAGGCAGTGGCAAGGCTGAATGCTGCTGTCTTTGTACACAGGGTCACGGAAGGAAAGACCGGCTGCGACACCAAGAGCTGTGCGTTGTACACAGGACGTGCTGCGAGGTGCAGTTCCCACCAGAATCCACCAGAATACGTAACGATCATAATTTCAGGAACACAGGTCTCACACTAGCAGTACCACCTTAGCAAATATCCCCTCTTCTATGTTTCATTAGCTTACTCGCTTGGCTCTTTCTAGGAGACAGAGGTTTTGCGCAAGACACTTCCACACCTCCCCGGAGGGGCAGTTACGCCATACTGACTAGAAGGATGCTCTAGTAAGTATACTGCAATCAAAAGGAGACTTGCAATTTTATTAATGCTACTTCAGCCACCATTCTTCTCCAGCATAAAAATTCAAAGGTAAAGCAAGTTCCTTTCTTCAGATTTCTGCCCACAAATACAGAATCTAGTGTATGCTGCTCTAGTACAATCCTATGGATACAGTGGCATCCTGTGACATCTATCTCATAAATAAATTCCTAACAAAAAGAATTGTCTTGGATGCATATCCAACTAACAGAAATCCTGCTCTTAGAAAGAACTTTTAACTGTTAAGAGTCATTAGAGGTCAACAGCCTGTTACAAACAACGGAAAAGAAAGTGTACTTACAGGGGCTGACATCTCTGTACCTATTTCTATTTTTGTTTCTGGGATGTTTGGCCACTTTACATGGAAAATCACTGGCTTCATGCCTGATGTCCTGAAACAAACAAAAAAATAAAGTCTTAGATATGAATCCATCTAATATCATTAGTTATTTTAAAACATTAGTTATTTTAAAACAAATACCCATTTGACTTCACATCTTCATGTGTGAGAGTTCCGGACAGAAAACACCTTGGGCTCAGCTGAGACCATTTAAAAAGTTATAATAAAAAGAATTCTGCTGTGCTTAGACATTAGTCCCAATTTGTAGACACAGACCTTCACAATGTAAATAAACACTACGGAAACAAGCAATTATTAAAAATGACAGAACCAGGAACTTCAGGATGAAGCTGTTAGATTTAACTGAAATTAATGAAAACTGAAGGGATGGATTTATTGTAGAACCGATATTTCCATAGCATAATTAAGTTTAAGAAATCCTAAGGCAGACATTGTCACATACATTAAGTGAACAAATGAACCTAGTCCAGAGGCCACTAAAAATCATCATTAAAAACAAATTATTGAGCTAAACTAATCTCCTTTCATTGGACAAAGTTAATTTTGTTAAATATAGTCAATAAATGAAGCGGGGTTTAACATTCATTCTCTATCCAGATACAGATGTATTTGAGCGTGGTGTTGATCCACACACCGTGTGGCCAGAGAACAGGTTTCTGCACACAGTCAGTGCACTTGGAGGGCTGCTTCTGATACACAGCTCACTCTTACAGAAAGGCTGGGCACTCCTCTAGGAATAGTTTCAAATCAGCTCAGGCTCTGGTTCAAATTGTGCTACCTTTCCAACATCAGAACAGGAGACTTTATACCAGCAAATCTAATCCCTAAAGTTCAGGCCAATCCAAACTGTTTTTCTGTTCCTCTCAGTTTTGCATAAAGAATCGCGTTCAACGCCAAAGATTTTTTTTTAAGTGGGCTATCTACTGCAGCTTATGACTTGTTCATCTTTTTCTACCCCATTGTTCAGATATGTATCAATTTACACTGAATGCTACATGTCAAGGGAAGATTTCTAGTTTACATATACCTGCTCAAAATTAGTACAGTATTCTGACACGGCTCCGCACTGAAATAAGCCCTGACATCAGCTGCTATCTTTTTATAACTTAACACATGGCTGCCAGTATTTCTGCTTATGAAGAATGCAGTCTGGAGAATATGATCTTGACTGCCACAGCCTAATATCTCAGACATGAGGCAGCTAAAACGGGTGTTTTCATAAATTCGTCTCTGACACTAGGTTGGTTCCTTTGCAGGGGTTTATTTTTCTCCTGTACTGACTGTACAGGATTAACAAGAGACAAAACCAGAGAACTAGGAAAAATGCTCTTCTAGATCTCTAACCACACACACATTTCCCACAGAGTCTACATATGTTAAGTGTTAAAAAAAAAACCCCAACAGAAAACAACACAGCCACCCCACCACTTAGGATTCATATTAAAAAAAAAAAAAAAAACCACCACCACCAGCAAAATGCAAACAAAACCAAATGACCTTTAGGCATTTTTGCTGTAACTATTGGGTTAAATTAGCAGCAGCGCTAATCTAACACTGCACATTCACATCATTAATAAACCTGAAAAGAACTGTCCCCTCTTAAAAAAAGGAAGCAAATTAAACACTTCATCACAGAAACTGAATGATACAAAGGCATTCTAGTATAAAAATATTATACCTTTAAGCATACGGGTATATGTGCACATGCACACTACTCCCAGCTCTGAGAGTTCCACAGATTCAAATAACAACATCCTGTATTTCATGATCTGAAACGGGTAATTTATTGGTGAGGGAACAGAGAGCTGGCTATTACCTCACTATATTAGATATACTGCATACCATAGTAAAATATTAGATCATTTTAAAGATGCTACTATACCTGAATGTACTAAAAGAGTTCTAGAAGATGCATAACTCCCCACAGGCACAGAGAACATGAAAAGAAAGAAGTTACCTAGGTACCTTTCAGAAACACAGACAATTTAAGAAGTGTAATATATTTCTGAAGCACATTTTGACAAACAAAAATGGGGTGGGGTGCTAATGAAATGAGGGCCCTAGACACGGCAACAGGCAAGCTGCTGCCTTGTGTGAAAAATCCAGGTAGCATACAGCAATTCATTTCTGAACACAATGAACAGTAATGAAATAGCAAACACTGGAGGACATGCATGCCTGGACCTCAGTGGTCACGTCCATGTCTGAAAAGATGAGGCATACTCTTCTCAGCAATATGGGATAAAAGTAATTTGGGGTTTTTCTTTGGTTTGTTTTCAGGGGTTTTGTTGTTTTGGTTTTTTTTTGGCTACAGCAGTTGCTAGAACATCTAAAGTGACAGAAATATAAGATCAATTCCAGGATACGAAGCTGACTTTAGCAGGAATCAGACGGCCTTCAACGGAGAAACACTCTAGTGACAAGTAACATAAAACAGTCACATTTTAGATATAGGCTTTCTTGTATATGCCTAAAAAATATTTGTTAGTGATTATTGCAGGAGTCACAGAACTACTGATGCTCACTGTTGTTAAGGCGGTTGCAGAATATGTCAATAATTGTACTACAGGATCTCCACGTTGAAGAAAACAGACCCACCGAAAGCATGGAATTATTATGCTATGAGGAACTTAAGCCAGTGATGTCACAAGAACTGAAGTCACTGGATGAACACAGGGATTGATGAAGTTACGAAACACCTTCTTGAATCACACTCATAGTCACACTGCAGAGATCCTGTCATTCAAAAAGGAAGCTCGACATTTCATTTAAAAGGTCGTGCAATATAAAACTTTAAAGAGGAAGGGCTAGATCTGAAATCAGTTTTCCAAAGTCAAATGGTTCTGTTTTTTGAGCATGAGTCATTCTATGCCACTCATCTCCTGGTTTTAAGTCCTGTACCCTGTGCAAATACCCCCAAAAACTTCGGGGTGGAAAGAGAAGTCTGCTGAGATTCTGTTCTTCAAATGAAAGTTCCTATAGCTGTTAATTTGCAGTAGTGACTAGAATAAGAGGTTTTTTAGTGCTTTACAGGAGAAGGCTGCTCTCAGTTGCATGAATGGGTTCCACCTGGTCTCACAGCACTGCATTTCCTGCTGCAAAGAAAGGACGCAGAACGCAAAGGCTGCATTGTTCACTCAAAAGGGATCAGTCCCATGAACGCAGCCTCACCTTCCAGAGTCCTGCAGATGTTCATCAGGAAGAGGTGGCTCTCAACCCTTTCTCCCAAAGCCTTCTGCACTGGAAAACCTGCCCCTTCCTCCTTTCCCCTTGACACAAACCTAACACTGCTGATTCACTCTGTAGCCCACAGCCCTCTCTTTACCTTCCTCCCAGCCTTCAAAAAATTACCCAGCCTCCTAAGGTGTAACTACTCTGGAGTGACAGGTCTGGCAATTCCCCCTTCACTCCATCAGAATTTTCTGCAGACTCTGCTACCGGTCCCAGGCACTGGGACTCTGCGCTGCAGCTCCCACACCTGAACTCTCAGCACAACAGCACACTTTACTTTCTCCACCTCATTCAGACACCACCAGGAGATTAAGAAAGATAAGATACACCCCAAGATCTTCAAATATTAGGTAAGATCACGTGAAGAGGTGCATGGCAGCAGTCGTTCAAGCACACGCATAGATTTGCGGGTCAGTATTTTTGGAAGAGAAACTAAATGTCCAGTCTAAAGGCTTTTAGATTCATCAGAAAGGCTCCTGGGGAACGCAGGGCCTCTATTTTATCACACTATTTTATTACACCATAAACACCATATTACACCATAAACTCCGGAGTAGCTCAGACTAAGAGATAATGATATACTGTCATTTTAACAGTTCTGTTCCTACGGGAAGTAGCAATTGCCAAGATCTTATCATGGGCTGCAGAAGTGCACAGTAATCTATCTACTGAGGCAGTCACACTAAGGAAAGCACTTCACAACAAGTATATAAAGACTTAAATAAAGAAGTAATTATAGCTTAAGAGCTTAAAAAAAGAAAAAAAGTATTTCCTCTTAAAGCTAGCACTGAAAAAAAACGACACTGCTGCAAAAGGTGAAAGAGTAAAAAAAAAAAAAAGTTACAGTAAAGTCAAGTGAAAGCTGATGTCCTCTGAGATGTCACTGCAGGCTGGTTTCAGAATGGAAATACCCCTACAATTATATGAGGTGGCAAAGAGCTGTACAGAAGCCCACAAGAAAACAGGTAGTACAGAAGATCCACAATAAACAGCTACTTTACACAAATGGGAATACTCTTCAGAGTCTGTGTGTAAAGGAGCAAACTGAGTCACTGAGAAGCAGCAAACTGACTCCTCAACCAAAGAGCCTTGCAAAGACAAAGCATACACAGATCCTTCATTGTTCATTCATCACTGCTCACTCAACCCACTTTGACAAGGCAGACTGGATTTCTTACCCTATATTAAACCTTATATCAGGATATTTAGACAGGGACAAGAAATGAGGATGTGCAAGAAATGTATGTATTGTAGGCAATAAGAAGTTAATCTAAAGACCAGTTAAACGAACAGACAATTGCATCACATAACATTAATGTTACCAACAAGCTGCAGAATTTTTGCCAGATAAACCAAATAAATGTAGATTTCGATACCCTTTTAAAACATTACATCTAGTCTCTGAGTTTTGCTTTCAAGTAAAATGTGGTAGTACTGATGTGCTTATTAATCTCCTCCAAAAAAGCCAATCAGCTGGTATGCTGAGCTTCTTCCTGAGGTCAAGTAGCTTGGAGAGCAAAAGAGAGAATGGGACACGCTTATGTAAAGTTCAACACCACTATGACACACTTGCAACATGGTTTTCCTAGAAAGCCCCTTGCTAATTCAGCACTCCATGGGCTATCTGGAACAGGTTGTAGCAAAGCACCGTAAGCAGCGTTTCTGACAGTAGTCAGCTGGTTGTAGGCACGGAAATAACCCCCCAGGAGAATGTAAACTGGGCACGATTGCGTTATTAAATCATATCAGCACATGAGAAAGCAGGAAATTTTATCTAGGCCCACGTTTATTTCAGCCAGCAAATAGAATAGATTGTTTCTCATCACTGACTAGTTTCCACATGCCTAACTTTAGCAATTTCAGAATTAAGTAAATTCTGCAGTACTTTATTGTACCCACTTCATCACGGCAGGTAACTGAACGCTGTAAATGCTCAATTAAAAGCTTGCCCCTGAACGGTTCTTACACCTTGGGTTCGTACTTCCAGAAGAGAGAAAGACATAGCCTGGTGTCATTTCTGAACTTTAACAGTGTATTTGCATGTTGCCAAAAGGAAGACATTGCTGTAGAATAGATTATTGCAATGGTGCAGAACTCAGCTGTTCAGATTCTCATATTGCTTCAGTGTCATTATCTGCCATGAGTAAAAACTCATTTTTCAACCTGGGAGGCGCAGTAGAGCCAGGCTGATCAAAGCTCTAAACTCTAATATTAGGTTAAAGAATTATATGAGACTTCTCAAATTTCAGTAAGTTCAAAATACACTTTGTCCTTGAAATTTATGACCCATAACAGAAGAAGTTCAGAGTCGCTGGCAGGAACACTCTACTTCTGCTGTTTTGTAGCCATATACTCACTGCCAAAACAGGAAACAACTGAATAAAGGGTCAGTATAAGAAAACATCTTCAGTTCCCTTCTTCACGTCCATCCCTATTTTTCCTCCCAGATATTCAGTCTGCTCCAGAAGTGCATCTCAGACATCACTGGAAGGATAGAAACTTTTGAGAAGACGAAATGGCTTTTTCTTGACAGCTGTTGTACAAAAGAAAAGCTCTGCTATCTGTATCATCAAACCCAAGTCAGTGCCAGGAAGTAAACCACACTCTCATGAAAGCGTCAAGAGGTTCTAACTCAGTTACTCTTCTCCGGTAAGAATAATAATTATGGACATGAGATCCAGATCTTGATTTGCCCAAATATTAGAGGTCTCCAGATAAAGAGTTTTGCTTTAACCTCATCTCAAACAGCCTGGTGCATCCGATAGCCCAGATAGCTACATAACTCCCACAGGAATTTACTCTGTGCAGCAAATGCAGATCTTCATTTGTTTGCAGTATTGGTTTTGTATGAGTTCAAAAATGTGTAATTCCTGGCCTGTCGGGTATTCCAGGCTTCATAAACAGACAACTGTGGTTGTAAACCTAGTCCTCCTTTCCTAGTTACCTAGTGTTTTCATTCTGACATCCCACAAGCCACCTAACACCATTACCGCTTTTACAGAACTACCACCACAAAAAACCCCAAACAAATAAAAACCAAAAACCAAACACCAACCAATCAAACCCACCAAAAACCAAGTAGGTAAAGACCACGTGGCTTTAGGGAGGGGAGGGAAAAAAAGACTTAAAAACTAAGGACTCAAAAGTGAGGGAGGGATGAGAAAAGCTTCTTCCCACATCTTTTCACAAAACCAGATCACTGTGCTGCACAACCAACATATTTTCTAGAGTTTAGACAAGCTGCAAATGACAAGTTGCAAATTGGAAACAAAAGGGCAGAGATGGCCTCGGAAGCACTGCAGATAGTTTACAGTTTCTCAAGGGGATCTCTGACTTCATGAAACAGGAACCACGGAATGACTTTATTTATACTCAGAATCTTCTATCTTCCAAAGATACCACATACAGCGTTAATAACCTCAGCTAATGTGAAAAAAGCAAGACGGCACTATTACCCCAAATCCCTGCACAATCCACTATCACCCCTTAATCTTAAGATAAATGAGCTCATTTGATTAATAAAGATAATCAAATATAAGACTCTCTTCCTTTTGAGTGCTCCTTTTCCAGCGAGGTTTATGAAGTGATACAGTGAGTTTCCAGCTACCTGCATTAACATCCCTCCTTGCTTGCTGTTGCAGCATTTGTACATGTACACTGTTCACTTTCACTGTCTTTAGTCACTAATATTTTAAAATTTTACTGCTTTTTCAAGAAGTTGGGTTTGGATTTTTGGTTTTCAAAATCATCAGGCAGCTACATATTCCTCCCTCCTCAATTGCCTCAAAGTTACACAAGTATTTTCAAACCCATGCTAGACTTTCAAGTATTCAAATTCATTTACGTGGGTCTCAGAAAACACCTCAGGTTAATATACCTATTTGAATATCGGTGTAGTAACATCAGTTAATGTACACTGATTATTGAAGTTCAGTATTAGAAGTTCTATGTATAAATCCAGAAAGCCTGACTCATTTATAAAGCTCAGTCTTATGCACAGAAAAAAACCACAACCCAGTCTTTTTAAAACCTTAGAGATAATCTTTTGTTTAAATAATTTCAAGGATTGTGCTAGAACAAGGGCAAAGACTTCACATGAAAGCTAATTAGCCTGGTTTGCACAATTAATATCACTAGTACCAGCTGAGTGCCCACTCATGTATGAATTTCCAACTTTATAAAAAAAAATTACTACCCGACTTATAGAAATAATTTATTTTGTAATGATACACAATAAACCTGAGATTTAAAACTTCCTAACAGCTGTCTCAGTAACCACAGAGCTATTTCCTAAAAGACAGTAGGAGGCAATGCCATGTTGACATGGCTTCATCTGTAACAGTTTTATCCAAAAATCCTTTGGTAGAACTATAAAGTATTTTTTATGCAACAGGCACTTGATCACACTAGGAAAACTCATTTCATCTTTAGTTACAATCATCAAACTAAAATCTACATTTTGCTCTGAATTTAACCAGGTAATTTGATGGATTAAGTCCCTAAGTCTTAACAGAAGAGAATCAGAGAGGCAGAAGTACTGAACTGAAGTATTACCCCTTAAGCTTTTCACTCTGTTTCAGGAACTATCCTCATGCAGCGGTTCTTTACATGTCATGACTGACATATGGATAGCCTATTCTTGGAGCACTGAAAACAGACTATTCTACAAGGCAGCAGCTAACTTATCTTTAGAAGATCAAGAAAAGGCACTGAAATAAAGGTACGAAAACAGTGAGAATTCTTGTTCTAGCTGAGCACAAACCAGCTGTAAACTTCATCACCGTTACAGGAATTACCCAGAATCATTCTTATTCAGATTTTAGTTTCACTTTAAAAAAAAAAAACAACCTTCAAGAGTAGAAAAAAGGCTTTATTATTTTCAGTCATTTCAACTATCTGAGGGGAGAAAAAAAAAAAAAAAAAATCACTCATGCTTTGTTAATATCAGAAGTTTCACTCTGGGCAGAAATCAATATGCAGAAAGTGAATCAGTTGAGCCCAACTTCCTGTAAAATGATTTCAGCACACTGAAACAAGCACATTTAAAATCCTGAAGCAGAAGAATGTTCCTGTAAACGAACACAGGCACATGGTTCCATTTCATAACTTACCCTCCTCTCCCTCCACACAGAAGGCATGTGTGATTCGATCCGGACAGGGCATCAGAGCATGTCCTCTGGTGCTGGGACATTGCTAGTAATTATCCTCCTAATTCCTGTCAACTCTGTGACAACAGTAGTAAGCAATGAAAATCATCACCAGGCCCTGTCTGAAGTTTTTTTTCCCCACTTCTCCAGGTGTCCACTCTGTCAAACAGCTTCCTTAATTTTGATGAATACAACAAAAAGTTACCTGTGGGTCTATGGGTTGTAGGTTTGTTTGCTGGGGTGAATTGAGTGTTTTTAAATAATGGCTTACCTAATAAAACTACAGTTGCCAGTTTCTTTTCAGGTATTTAAGACTTCCTTGCATGTTAACAAAAAAGAAAAAAAAATATAAAAAAATATCCTTTAACTGAATTATGGTTTGAGAATTTAAACTTGCCCTGGCAACATCAAATACTTTGGATCCAACTGGCATTCCTCAATCAGACCTGCTTCCATCACTGCTGCCACCTGAATGCCCTCACCAGGCAACAGACTCAAGGTCTTCTCAGTTAAAAGCTGAACAGATCTTTAAAGGATTCTTTTTCCTTATCTCCCATTTTTTACCTCAAAGTATACATCTGCTCCAAGACTTCTGGTTCTGAACACATCCTTTTCTTCTATTTACTTGGGCATACTGTCCACTGAAAAGTATATAAGTGTTCCGAATATCTGGCATTTTTATTATCACTGTTAACAAGGAATCTGAGAGGCTCCTAAGGTACTAGGTATTGTGACAATATAGAAGGACAACACAATCTTCTGCCTAAAGAGAGCCTCCAGGAAGTTGTACAGTATTGGATCTACTCTCACTGCTCAAAGCCCTCTAAACCAGTTGGGAAGACTATTAATACGCTCATCTAAAGAACTGTAACAGAACTTCTACATCTACCAATGGACCCAGAGCATCCAGACACAGAACAAGTTCTGTGATCTTGGTGAGTAATATCACACTTGCCAAGTTTGAAAGCAAGCATATCTGAGGAGCTGAAATTTAAGTATTCCTACTAAGCCTCAATTAAGTTTTTGAAAGAGACTTCGTTTTAGATTAAAGCATATACTTCACACACACCGAACTACAAATGAAACTTTTCTGTGGCACTTGTGTCCTTTCACCTTTTCCTGGAAAGTATGTTGACTAAAAGCCAAACAAACAGCACAGCACTTTAGCTGCGTACTAGACAAACATAGCAGTCATTCTGCTCAGGACAAACACTTTAAAGAAAAAAAAAAAAAGATTACAAATGTTAGATTATTTTTTTACGAAATGCCAACATTTGTGCATTTGTCTTATCAGCAGTTTAAACTTATGCAATTGCAGAACTACTATAGCATTATTTTTAATCCTTTTGTAGATGACGCGAGTTAAACATCTAGATTACTAAAATATTGGTCACACTAAAAGAAGAACAGTCAAGTGCAGTATTCCTTATCTGCAGCAATATATACTCTTCAATAACATGCAGAACTTCTTAAAAATAACAGAACTGTCAAAGAGAAAAGGGCAGGCTGCAATTCCCAAGTGAGCTCAATTTTGTCACGGTCATTTTCAAATTAATATACCATATGTGAGACAGAGATCTAATTGTCTAGCACACACTACAACAAGGAGTTACCAGAGAAAACCAAGTCAGTGTAAGAATGACATTTCAGCAAGCCACTGCTCTAAGTTTAAAA
>JAVSBS010011145.1:27382-42147 GCA_033124195.1 Coracias cyanogaster
TGTTGGAACTCTATGATCTTAAGGTCCTTTCCAACCCTAACTATTCTATGATTCTATGACTTGAGAGACTTACCACTATTTTTTTCTGTAATGTTTCATTTATAAAGGCATATATTCTTATTTGATAAGGTAAAGGCAATCTCCCACCTGGAGCATTCAGAAGAGCCTGTCTTGAAAGGAAAAGAGAAGGTCCAGTTCGTAGCTGCTTGCTTATGAACATGTACACCTTGTTTAAAGAGCCCTGAGCTCCAGTTTCAGTAACCAATGCACAAAGTGTTCACGTAGCTCCTGTATCTATTCAGCAGCAAAAGCATAGAACAGACTTGAGTACGCTTCTCAACCACAACACACCAGAACCGCCACACAGGTTTTTTGTGAGCCTGCTGTGTTTTAGAAATTGTGACGTACAGGTTGGTACTTTGGAGCAATTTTTGTTCAGACAATGGACGAAATGCATTAGAAATCAAAGGTATTATTTTAGCCAAATTGTACATTTCATATGGTATCTTGGCCACACAGCCCAAGTTTCTGCTACATCATCTTCCGAATACATCGCATTACATAGGTAAGACTTTCAAAATGCTGACTGTCCCACCTACAGTCACAATACTGTTGAATTTACACAGCAGAAGTAGTGGCAAGCCAAAGTTGAACATGGTTGAATATCAATTAACAGTCAGATTTTAAAGCTAAGACATAGGTAGCTCTACAAGTACCACTCTTACTCCGCAGAAACAGGTACATCAGTGATGAAGAATGAAAGATGAGGAGCAACACACATTATCACAGTGTGTTTTAAATTGGCATTCAGAAAAGAAGTCATATTTAAGCCATCAAGGTTTTGGTTTATATGTATTACATCAGTTATTTTACTAGTATTTTTATAAACAGGAAAGGGAAGAGTATAATTAAATATATGTCTATCAGTGAAAACATACTTTTAAATTTGCTGTTCCTAGAGACAACTATGAAAAACTACCGTAACATATAAATCTGTGTAAAACCTTTAGAAGAATA
Source organism: Coracias cyanogaster (assembly GCA_033124195.1). Classification (NCBI taxonomy): domain Eukaryota; kingdom Metazoa; phylum Chordata; class Aves; order Coraciiformes; family Coraciidae; genus Coracias; species Coracias cyanogaster. The sequence goes on from JAVSBS010011145.1 coordinate 28,400, forward strand.
AGCAAAGCAATACCAGTAAATGTTTAGTATGAAAAAGAAAGGACCCAATTCTAACACAAACTCTGTACATTATTTTGAAACACTGGGCAACCGCAGTGAGCGTAGAAAGCAATTTTCTCTCATGGCTAAGGAGTGCATAAATTATTTCATTCATGTTGGGTACTCCAAAAATCTAAATGGTAAATAAAACTTTCTAATATATTTGCAAATATTCAGGGAATGAAGTCACATCACTTTATGATGTGGCACATATTCAGACCACATCAGTATTAATTTTGTTTTCAGAATACTATGGGACAGGCAACAGCCATACTTCCAAGTTTCTACAAACTCTATCAAAATTCTCAAAAGTTATAAGCTCGCATGCAGAGGAAGTACTAAAACACACAAGAAAGGAAGTGGCAGGAATTGTTAAATAGGAAGCTGTGAACTCCGCATTACCTATTAAAAAAACAAGAAGAAAGATAATATCTACATCTTATTTAGTGGTATACTTCATTTCCTTGAAGATGTGTGTACCATACATTGTTTTACTGGCTTTCTTGAGATGCAGTTTTTAAGTTAAAAGTGAAAAGGGAATTACTAGACATATTATCAAGGAACCTTATTAATTCAAAACGAACCATGTTACAACAGGTACCAGCTCCATAATGTAAGTGGGTTTCCCTCCTGTATTTTCTTCCTTCCCTACAAGTTAGAGCACAACACAAATCCCAGCAAGTTCTCATCTATGGCATAAGAACGCTTCGCTCTGTTGGCCATTAGTAAGAGCACAGGCAATGGAAGCAAAGATTCATTCTGCCAAAGCACACTCATTACACTATTACCAAAAGCTTTTTACCATTTCGAACATAATGAGATACAAGTTTAAAGAGCATGTACAATTACCAGGATTGCACAAACCATGTTCATGCCTCTGCATGCAGAGAAAGGCCAAACTGGAGCTTTGCTCCTACAGCAGAACCAGCAAACAGCCACACTTTTAGTCATTAGGTTTTTCAGCAGACCGCCCAAAGCTGTATTTGTAGCTGTGACTGCTTAACCACCATTCCCAGAAAAAAAAGTTACAAGTATCCTTTCTTTAAAGTAATTTTAACAAAGACTTTTGGAATGAAATGTGAAGAAACAGACTGGATTACAAATTCCCATGACCAGCTTGTTTCAGCTAGGATCTGTTCAACATGGCTGTTGCTGTTAGAATCACAGATGCCCACTTCACTGTGCTTACAATATTCAAATTTGGAAAGGAAAATTTTAGTGACGATTAAAAGCATGCTGAATTCATTGAATGGTGCAACCTACAGGTTGCCAAGCTACTGCAACGCACACAAAAACCTGCTGAGAACAAACAGTACTGCTGAAAACAGATGTTAGATAAAGCAGAATTAGGATACTCCTGTTTTCTCACATGACTGCCTAAGATTTGTTTAGGAAACCAAACTAAGCTAAGCTAGTTTAATATTAAAGCCCACAGCTTTCTAAACCTGAGATGATCAGCTCACCATCTATGGACCAAATACCATTTTGGGGAGAAGTCAAACACTGATGCCACCTCCCCTACCCCCACAAACACAAGACTACACATTTGTCTACCTTACTACATGACTGTCAGGTCATGGAAGGGCTGAACTGGTCACGAGACAAATACACAAGCATGTTGGTTGATGACAAGGACAGAACAGACTGTCCAGTGGGCACACAGCTCCAGGACGGAATGGCTGGGCACCTCTGTTCTACACAAAGGTTTAACAGAAGGTTGCACTTAAAGCTGAATGTTTACGCAACTAATTCCAGAGTAGTAAACTGTTCTATGAAAAAAAAAGAAAAATCAATACTTTTTCGGAAAGAGAAACTTAACCCTTACACGCTGACAGCAGAGGTGTAATGTTTACTGAACTGTCATTGAGAGAAGTTTAGCTACTTGATCTGAGGTAGTTTTCTGAGAACTTTGCTATACTAGCTGACCCTCACACACAAATAATAAGGCATATAAAGTCTTTAGTTACAGTGGACATCAATACTGCATTTTACTTATCATAAGCATAGTTTCTAGTGTGTCTTAGTATTTAGTTCTCACGCAGCAAAGGTGAATAAAAGTATGTCTTCAGAAAAAACAACATGTAAGAAAATCCACCTATGACCAAGCCTGAGAACTTCCTGTGGAAACATACAACCCCTCCCTTAACCCAAAAGCAGCCATACCTCAAATGCTAAAGTTTATTCTACATTTTACTAGAGATTGTTTCAACTGTCATTGCAGTGAGGGTGAGCTATCACCTCCAGCTGTGCAGGTCATCTTCTCCCCATCTGAGAGCAACTGAGAGTTTAGAAAACAAATGTCAAACAGGCACATTACATAACCAAGATAAGCTTTCACAGACATCCTAACGCAGGACAGATTAGCACTCTGCGCTCCAGTACATGAAAAAGACTGCAAAACTTGACAAGCTAGGCCTTCAAAGGACTATTTAATCCTCCCCATGCTAATGAAACAGATTTGCGAGTGAAAGTTGCATGGATCAGACAAGATAAAGTTTTGCCACTTCACACATTTACTAATACTGCTAGTTTAAAATAACTCGCTCTAAGAACAACTGGTTTAGCAAAGCCAAAAAACTATCAGAACTTCTACTTCTATAATGACAACAGCATCCTCTCTGGGAACTCATGACTCCCATTACTTCCTATGCTTCTCTTTCACAGCCCAGACATGGGGCTGTACCCAAGGCACCACACCCCGCTGCTCTACTAGACTCCTGCTCATCATATTCCAGTTCCTCTCAGCCCGAGCCAGTTATCAGTCTTGACTAAACATGCTCTGTAATACGGCAGCTATCTCAAACCCTCATTTGTAGTCTTAGCACGTATCTGGAACACTTACAGAAAAAAAAAAAAGTATAAAATGCAGTAACTTCCAAACATCTTGAAAAAACCCTTCATCCCTATCACATTCCTTCGCATTCCCCTGCCCTGCAAAAGACCATTACACTGAAGGCTTCTGAGCACCTACCCATAAATACAGATTATCAACTACTAGAATCACACACAACTGCCTCTTCTTACATAAACAGAGTTGAGAGCAAAGCTTTTTTGCCAGAAGATTGGATTGCTTTTCTCTAAGTATTCCAAGACAGAATTTTGCATGTAGAGAGCTAGTTTTACATGGAGAACGTATTGTTAGCAAAGACTTTAGCACAAGAAAACCCTGAAGATGTGGATGTTATCACATGAAAAAAATAAATGTTTCAGAGCTTGCCCCTAACTAGGTAGCAATATTACCTTATTTAGCTACTCTTGAAAAGATAGTAAGCATGTAACAGTTGTACCACCCAAAATCCCCACCTCAGGTAAGGAACATGTAGAGACCTTAGAAGACATAGGAGCACGTAAGGAATTTCCCACTGCCAGTCAGTCACGGAACAGCAGCCTGTACACTGGACTGTATAAAGCAGTCGAGTAAAGCCTAGCGTAACAGACTTGCTCCTAACAGAGGTTGTGAGTGGTAAGCTTTATAAAAACTTGTAAACAAGAAATCAATGACAAGTAAGGCATAGCAGTAGCTTCCATGAAGTCTTTCTGGTCTGCTTGCTTCTTGATGAGCTTTAAAAAGACCTGTAAGATTAGACCTCTCCACTAATGCTCTCATGTTGGCTAATAAATCCAGTAACTTAGCAGCTGTAAAGATTTTATGTGTTTTTCAACCTCCTGTTCCAGTCTTTCACCTCTACTGAAAAGAAGACGACTCTGATGGACACAGAACAAACAAGCTCCAGAACCAGGGGGTACCCCTGGAAAACGGCCCCATTCCTGAGCCTCCCTCCAGAGAGGACAGCTGATGGCTTCAGGGTTTTGAACCTCAGGGTGCTCAGACCCTCCCTTTCCCCAAGCCAAAACTACCCACGCTCACCACCCGCCTCTGCCTCTGCCTGCCTCTACCAACCAGAGCCAGACTGCCACATGCACCTTCATAGTTTAGCCGTCTCTTAACGGCCATCAGTTATCAGTGATTACTGTAAAGAACTGACAGCAATTGCTATCTAAAGGGAAGTTATTAATGAGCTATCTATGTAGCATTGCTCACTGGCAAATCAAACAACTAATCCCCCCAACTCAACACGGCATTTTTCAGTCCACAACCAACCACAGCTAATGTTGTAATATGCAAGAACAAAAAGAATGGGTTTGCTGGTTCACACCACATGTTATCCTTCACATATTAACCATACTAGTTTTGAGACAGTACAAAGGCAGATTTGCTCTGGTCATGAAACACTTCAGGCCAATTCTGAGAAGATATCAATACTAGGAATGAAAACATTGTACAAGTTGAAGCAAGATTCTTGTTCATGTGATCCTACAGACTCTGCTGGGCACTGCGTAGTTCTGGGTAGTAACTGCCATCTACTGTGAAAATTCTCAGTTGTCAGAAGCTTAGGAAACAAGTGACAACGTTGCTTTCCAATTTAATTAAACTATAAAGGGAATAAACAAAAATATTTTCTCCAGTTGGGTAGCTGTCCACTCTCCCATCCTTTGCTAGTTAGAACTCTCCTCATTTTTCTTCAATTTCTGCAAATATTCGGAAAATTTCTAAAATGTGTGTCTATGTATTTTGGCTAGTTAATGAGCTATGCAATATTTTTCCAGTTCTCGCTCCAATGACCTACTCTCTCCTCCTTTCCAAAAGAAGTTCCTCTTACTAAAGCCTCCTGCTCGTATCAGAGTTCTGCTTTTCCAGTAGTCCCCATCTTTAGTCATTTATGCCTGCACAACACAGAACAAGGATGTACAAGTCTACACAAGAATAGCAGAGTTTTAGTCCTACTTCAAGCCGCTGCAATGACTGTACAGAAGACAGTGGAAAAAACAGGCCTTACACATTATAATGGAATCAAGATCTTCTGAACTAGTATGGGTTATTTTTCCTGTCAGAAAAAGGAAGTGTACTCTTCCTTAGTAAAAAATGCATTTTTAAAATAGATTTCACATTTTACTTCCTGTGATCACATTAAAAGGTCACACTGTTTATGCTACTGTAACCTGTTACTGTGGGATTAGAAATTACATAAACAAGCAATTCTCATTCAAACGTGCACAAGGGAAGAAGGTTATGAGAACGTTCCTCTTTATGTGTAGACCTTTTGTTCCAAATAAATATAAAGAATCTGAGAAACAGAGTGTCTTTTGTAGAACAGCTTGCAGCATGAGGTACTTGATGAATCAAGCACTTCAGAAAAGCAGCATAAAATTCTGGGAACTTGAGATACAAGAAAGCGCACCTGAAAGATCACAAATAGAATAGCTACTTTAAGTTCCAAATACTACTTTTTAGTATTATTTTAGTACAAAAAGTATAGCAAGGTTTCTGCCCGGAGGGGGCAGTTTCCTCTCTGCCTGCAGCGAGCTCTGCACAGCTCCATGCTTGCCACTAGTACAGCATGGAAGGTTTTCTGTAATTGCATATACTGGCAGAACACAAAACTTGCTTTGTTTTTGCTTTATTTCCTATTTCTACTGACGTAAAAACTGTTTTAACCTTCTTCTAAGTACAGGAAAAAGATTGCACCACATGATTCAACAAATCTGATTCAACAATCTCTTAACTGTTGGTGAGACAAGCTGATCTTCCTCATCATTTATCTCTTCAGCCTCAGTGCTGAAGGTGACTTTTCACCCCTTAAAACACGTGTTTCCAAAGCATCTACAAACAACAAAGAGCTGAGACAACTATGGAACTACTTAAAGGCCTGGGTCCTAACACAGATGGAAACAAGATGTCCTATATATGAAATGGAAATCCAGTTTCAGTCCCTAACAATGGAAACAGGCCCTGAAGCAGGCCTTCAGTGGAGGATCAGTATGCTGCTGCTCAAGTAAATCCAATATAAGATTAATGCAGGACTCAGCAGAAAGGTTTCTTTATCTCTCTACTTTCTTCCACGAAAGACAGGCCCAACTAGGAAGCAGGACTGTCCAAACATTTTTTCATTCCAGAGGTTAACAAATCAGCAACTAAATAAGGTTCATGTTCAGTATCAGTGATACCAAAAAAAAATCTGCTTAAAAGTATCGTATAATTCATCATGCCAACAAGGACGGGTAGGAGACAGCAAGAGAGTATATACTAAAAATAAATGCCACCACAGGACACAAACAACAAAACAACACACACAGTCTAGGAGGAATCACATCTGACCTGGTGTTGATAAATATTTTGCGTTTAAAAATACAGAGACTTTAGCTCCAACAGTTAAAAACATAGATCTCCCAAGTCAGCTGGTTGTATTTACGCTGCTTCCACAAGTAGTTGCCCTTTACCAACTCGTTACTCTACAACTTATGAAGGCAAATAAGCTATGGAAATGATTTATCAGTCCATATTCTAGGCTAAAGTACTGCGCAAGGTGAAAGCATATGGAAACAGAATCTACAGAATTACAAATAATAAAAAAGTAAATTGAAAACTTTTGGAAAAGTTTCATATTGTGCTAGCTCATTTTCCTTCCCAATAAGGACATCAAGTTTTTCATTGTTGTTCTATGAACCCTTTTTCTTAAATGTAGAAAGCACAAACCCAATTTGAAAGCAGATTAGCTATCACTATTAGCAGAATCACACAAATTTCCAAGAATTGCTTTTATCACATTTTCTTAGTATAATATGACAGGCAAGCTGTTGAATCTTAGCTGTATTTTGCGTGGGTGAGAGAAAAAGTACATCTAAATTCACAGGGTTTGGTAGAAAATGAATTGGCATTTGTACTACATGATCTACAAAGTGAACACACAAAGGCATTTTGATGCTGTATCATAGTGCCTCTCCCAGCCAAACCAGCAAGGGCATGTCTACTGGCACCAGAAAGATAAACAAAAAAATGTTTCTTGTGCAAATCAACATGAAACGAGTTGACCAATGACTAAAAAAAAAAAAAAAAAAAATAATCTCAACAGTAAGTGCTGCAAACGTCAAAGCTTACAGATCAGCCCGTTTGTATTATTAATTATGCACACTGTAGAGAATGTTTCGACATTTTCATAAACTTTCTTCTTTTATGAGAAAAAGCACACGTTGTTCACTAGGGCTGCTTTCCTGAGACACCGATGTTGTACACTCTTCACCAGAGGAGCAGATACAAATATTCTACTCTAATATTTTAAAAATAACAAAGTTTTATATTTGTATAATTCTGTACAATGTCTGAAAACTGACAGCACTTCAGATCAGCACTGAAGAGGATACAAAACTTTAGGCAATCCTCTAACATTTGCATTGTACCTCAGTTTATACTAATCTTTTTCCAAATCAGTATTCCAGAAGTAAGGAGAATTCAGTAAACTTTAATATTAATCCTACATTCAGGAACATTTTAACTAACCAATCCAGCTAAGGGGCTGGGGTTTTTGTTTGTTTGTTTTGTTAATTTCTTAGGTTTATGGCACAATATTGACATTTTCAAATATTTATCAATTTGTTGTTGTTAATAAGCCTCCTACTCAACTGACATTTTAAAAAACTTTCACTCTATGCAGAGAATTTATCCCTTCCGCTGCTGGAGAACAGGTCTCTGCTTTAAAAGAGGAGAACAAAATTGCAAGAAAGACTATGGTCACAGAAGAAAATCCTCCTATGATGTTGAACTGCCAGAAGTACTACAGGACCTGAGCTTTTTGTCACACAGTGCTAACCTAATTTGCAGGTACTTAAAAACAAACAAACAAAAACCCACAAACCCCAAAACCCTACTAGAAAACTACTTAATATATTAACAGAATACTGATACTGTATGCATGGTTTTGGTTCCTTCCCTTCTGTGCTACAAAAGGCACAGGAGTAATTTTGTGTTTCGGTTTTTATTTTTTTTAAAAAAAGCTCTCTAACACTTTATTGAATATAAATCTCATTTTGCATATGGTAAGACTAGAGAAAAAAACTAGTTTATTTGACTATGGGAAAACAAATTCAGTGGCACATCTGGTGACTGAAACAACCCAGCTAATTCTCACACTCACTGGAGTACAAGTGCTTGCATGGCTTCAAGCTTTTACCCCTTTTTATAGATTTTTTCTTTTGTTTGTAAACTCTCTTTTCTCCTCCATTTTCTCTTAACTAAAAGATGTACACTTTTAATCATACATGAATTCTGAATTTTAAGGAATTGATATCCTCAGATATTTAATGAGGCCGAATTCACAACCAAATAGATTATTATGTCTTACCAGTTAAATTGATCTAAAACCTGAGAATTCATACATTTACAATAAAGTAGCAGTGCTATCTCAGGTAAACCACTTTAGAAAGTCTCAGCTAAAGAACACTCTTGGAGAAAGTCCATTTGCAAAGCAAGTATTACAAGAAAAGATTTCATTTTCATGTTTACTTTAATTCAAACCTACTCAGAATATTTTGAAAGTTACTTTAGTTTCAAAAATACTTGGTCTACCACTACCACATTTTATTTTCTACTTACAAGGGCTATTTCTATTTGAATTTAACATCATTTGGCACGTGGCCAACACTGCGTTCTCCTCAACTGTCACTTTCCTTCTATATAGGTACCCTCACAGCAGACAAAGAAAGAAAGAGGAATAAATAACATGTGGAAGAACACACTGAAGCCATAAAAACCTCCTGAAGATCCTCAGAAGCAGGTGTGGTCTGCACATTGTATGACTTCTAGATTTTCAGCAAATGATAGCCCCTTAACAGTAAACCTTAACAGGCTCCATTTTTCAATGTCCTACTTACAGCAACACTATAACAGAAGATTTGGGCTCAAGCACTTAAATTTGAAACTCTGGACACTGAAAAACAAGCAAAACTAAGTGGCTCAGTAGGTCCATAAGATGGGAGTTGCGCAGCCTCACATTTGCCAGCAGGAGAAACAATTGGTCTTGATCCTAAAAAGTCAGTAGCATAACTAACCAACGCAGCAGAGTGCTCTGAAAACATTCTCAATAGCACAAAACTTACTATGACTTGCAATTGAAAGTAAACTCTCGTTTTCACAGAGAGGATACTGCCTTTGCAAGTCACAGAGACTTAGCTACTTCATTATTATTAGCCTCTCCCACACTCGTATCAAGATTTAATCGCTGTAGAGCACTGGAAAACATGGAGTATCAGTAGCTGTACTGAAGGGAAAAAAAAAGACTGCTGCAAATATCAGTTCTAAACCAGCTTTCCATAGCCAGAGCCAATTAAGCTAAGCCTTGAATGAATCAACATAGCATGAATTAAGAAGTGGCAAGGCGTGCATGCAGAGACCTGCATTTTCAAGTAGCAAGAACTGGCAGAATAAAGCACCAAGATGCATTTACAATAAGTCATGCTCATGCTAAAATTTATCTGCTGCAAAGAAGTTTAAACTTTTAGCAGCAGAGCAAAAGTAACCCAAATGCTTACAGACTGCAGCAGCACAAAGTCTGAACTCTCCCTGCAGCCTATAAACCGAAACACCAGTAGAATTTCCTGTTCATTTACTTTAAATACACAACACAACCACACTATTCTAAGTCTACAGGGTCAACGATTTCACAGTTTACTTTCAACATTAAAATCTATCTACATATTCTATAAATATTTTTCCAGAGACAGCGAATACATAAAACCTTCCCATGCCTTTTCTCTCTTGACAGAGAGATATCCAAAACGCCCACAACAGCTTTCTATCTTCCTCCCATAATCTGGGCAAAGTTTATTAACTTTCATAATTTGCAGCATTTTAGTTTAGCTTAGAGAAGTTTGGAAAAAAAGTAACATTCATGTTAGTATCAGTTCAAAATATCCTCCAAAATTAATAAAGAAACTGAGAACAGTTATGTGTCTCTTTCAGGCCTGTAACCACTCCTGAGCTTTCCTGAGCACACACAGCAGTACAGTTAGTTCTCTCTTCAGCATTCTCACTTACAAAGATATTTGTAAACCTACACTATACCCGGTTCTTTCTAATTTTATATTCTGCTGACTATAAAAATTATGAAAGAATGGCATTTTAGTCTAATTCTGCTACCTTCACATGTAAAACTGGGTGTAAGCTGTCCCCATAGATGTTTCTGGAAAATCAAGTGTCAGTGCTGCCTCCATCCGTACTGTACAGGATCCCTACTTGAATGGTAGATCAGTAAATAATTCAGAAGTATCTTTATTGTTACTGATAAGCACATCAAAGTTAGTATCATTAGCCAACAGACGAAAGTCAACATACCTAGTTTATATAAACAAAAGAAGCAACTCTACCTGTATTTGAGGGTGGTGTTTTTAAGATAATATCTCACTCTATCACCAGGTGTAAGTAGTTAGAAACTAAAATACCTCCTAAAGTTCTAAAATACTTTTGCATATAAAATTACTATGAAAAGCTGGTATTACACTCAGTGCGAGTGTAAATGAAAATTCAACGTTCCTTTGACATTCTGGACAAATACCTGAATCTTTTTCTCCCCTGCTCTAACAGCAAGCCTAAACTGTGGTTTTCTTAGCTTTGGGCTATTGCTTTTTTGTTGTGACACCTCCAGAGAGAATGTTTTTCATTCCTATTGATAATTCTAATTATATTCAGTGTACTATCATTCACCTATCCTTAAGCATTTGTTTTCTGTTGCATACCTTTACCACAGTACCATATTGCAAAGCTCACATTTACTCCTGTCCATTTTTCTTTAACTTACTGTTTTACGGAGGAAGACTTCAATTTGAAAGGGTATTCTTACACTTAGAATAGGTCTCATTTCGTTAGCTATCTTCTAAGTACATTTCTCTACAACAAGCAACGGCCCGAACCAGACTAGTTCTTTTTATCTATTGGGTCTCTGAGCAACCTTTATAGGGCCTCATGGTTCACAGTTCTGGTAGCAAGTAAATTCAGATGAAAATAAGGGACAGTACTGAGTATTTAAAAAAAAACAACAACAAACAACAAAACCAAAACCAGCAAAACCCAACAAAAGACGGAGAACTTCATCACTGCTCATCCTGTTTTGACCAGCTGTAGCATAGTTCTACTACACATGCAGTGCGCCCAAGACATGACAGTCACGAAATCACCTACACAAGGTCTTCATTTTGAAATGTTTTTGCTTCCATCCTATTACTATTTACGCTAAAAAAAAAAAAAAAAATCTGCATTTTATTCTTTCACAACTATACTATTATCATAGCTGAACATAGCTTCCCCTTGTTCAAAAAAAAGAAGCTTCAACAAGTTCAACCCTTGAAAGTCACGTGGCACCCAGACAACTCTCCTTGTAGTCATCATTCCAGTTTGCCTCACCTCCCTGTGATATTCATAATTCCCCCCCTAGAAGCCATGTAATTCCGTATCTCTAGATAATAGATTTAGCCAAGGAACAAGAGGAAGTGGCTGTTAGTAAACTGCATTGTGCTTCACTCAGAATACTCGTGAACATTTCTGTATTTTAGAAGCTATAATTATAACACCTAGATACTAGAATCCTATGGTACAATTAACTTGGGGGAAAACTTTTTTTCTGCACCAATAACACCCCTTGTTTTACTTACTGCATTCTTCAGGCAAAGATTGGTATCTGTAGGAAAAGTGCATCATTAATGTCACAGCCCAGACATCAAAAGCACAGATTACAGTGAAGTACACTGTTTTTCCAGATGTACATGATCTGCCAAGGTGTCGTTTTGAGCAGCTGATATTTAAAAGCAGGAGGCAGTTGAGAAACTGGGTTAGAGAACATAGATGCACATACTTACTAATAAATCTTAAGGAAAAAAAAAAACCACCAAGGAAAAAACCCCACCTCTCGTGCTTGTTAACAGCTGGATATAAATCAATGAATCACTTTCATTTGTTTTGTTTTGGGTTTTTTCAGTTCAATTGTAGTCCTCCATCAAACCTCGTACTGTGCCTGAGCAGGCTACTGAGTGTCATCATTCAAAGAAAGCAGGACAAAAATATCACTGAATGCTGGTCCCACATTGAAAATATGCCCCAGTCCCTCATTCTCTTTATACATTTCACTTGTACCCCATAGAAATATACCACCTCGTTACAGAGCTATATTACTCAAAATCATTTCCTGAGCGCTAAAGCCTGCAACATACCAAATCATCAAGAACAATTTAGCAAAAACATAACATCATATATGCACATGACTTTCAACTGATAGAGTTAGCAAGCACCAAAACTCCACAGGAAATTAAAAACTCAAAAAAAAAAGGACTTTCTGAAATGTACGCTTAAAATTTCATGCTTCTCCTCCAATTGCCGAACTGGAAATGTTCATCCTGCAAGCTTCAACTTTTAAAACTTGCCGGCTGCGATTCTGAAACTGGAGTTCATTTATTTCACTTTTACAAAACCCCACTCCTTGTTCCAAATGTCTATCACCAGAGAAATTAATACTGAAAGGGAAGTAAAGCCCAACTTCTGTGTTGAAATATGAACTTAAAACTCATTAGTTTATGCAATATACCAGCTTAAACATTCAAATGGATTTTACAGTCATGCTGCCTGATCTGACTGAACACATCCGCCCAACCATTCAAGTACTTCATCTTCTCTTGGACTTCATTTTGGATAAAATGCGCAAAGAACTCTTTTAAAGAGGAAAGCCCTGATTTCTGTTGTTTGTATGTGTGAAGCTGAATCTAGTTGGCAAATATCCTTACAGGCATTCACGTTTGCCACCCTTTTTAACAACGTCACAAAAGAATTATAAATGCTTATTGCGTTTATTATGAAATAATTAAAAATAGTACCAGACAATTGTGCAAGTGTTACTAACAAGCTGTTTTCAGGCTCTGCTCTATTATTAAAGTGACTGAAAGGTAGGTGCATGCAATGCTGCCCATCATTGTTTTTTCTGTTAAAGACCAAAACAAACAAACAAAATACCTTCCTCCCCCCCACCAAATCCGCCACCGAGATCTACTCCCTCAAGGCTGGTAAGGGGGCAGTTTAAAGGGTTACTGGGAACTGGTGCCTGTGCTTGGCTCCCGAGCCGAGCACAAGAGCCGGCCGAGGGACAGATCGCGGAGGAAGCTGCTCCCGGCTCGCCCCGCCACCGCGCCGGGCAGCCCCGCAGAGCGCAGCGGCAGCAGCCGGCCCCCGCCCCGGCGCCGAGCGCAGCGGGGTCCCCGCGGCACGGCCCCGGCGGTGGCGGCAGCCGGCTCCCCCCGCCCCCGAGAGCCCTGCGGAGAAGGAGGTGAGAGGGGCTTCGCCCGGCGCGGGGAAAGGCGCTCCCTCGGGAGGGGCAGAGCGGGGCCTCCTTCGGCCCCCTCAGCGCCGGGTGAGAGGGGCAGGAGGGCACGGCGGAGCGGCGGGGAAGCGAAAGCGCCGGCCCGGGGAGAGGGGAGGCGGAGGGCAGCGCTTCCCCCACAGGGCCCTCGCAGCTGGGGCAGACGCGGGGGTGGGGGCGAGGCAGAAGCAGGCGGCAGCAGAGAGAGAGGGGCTGAGGCAAGGGGCGCTCCGTGCCGGGGCTGGGGACCGAGCCGGGGCCGGGCGGCCGCCCCTCACCTGGTAGATGGCGGCCCAGCTGGCGGCCTGGTCGAGCCGGTGGAACTCCTTCTCGATCTCCATGGTGGCGCCGCCGCGCCAGGCCTGGCTGCCCAGCGCCGCTCCCGCCCGCCGCTCCGGCAGCTCCGGCTCCAGCTGCTCCCGAGGCCGCGGCTGCCTGCTCTGCATGTCACCCCTCCCTTCGCCCCGCCGGAACTACGCAGCCCGCCCCGGCGACGCGACGTCCGGGGCGGCCGCGGGGCGGCGGGAGCCCGGTCCCCGC
>JAVSBS010011146.1:0-18179 GCA_033124195.1 Coracias cyanogaster
TGCCCCCCATGGGCCCTTGAGCTCTTGCTCAGCATTGATCAGATCCCCTCTGAGGCTTCTCTTCTCCAGCTCAGCAGTCCCGGGGCTCTCAGCCTTTCCTGGGCACAGAGATGCTCCAGGCCCCTCTGCATCTTCATAACCTCCACTGGACTCTCTCCAGTAGTTCCTTGTCTCTTTTGAACTGGGGAGCCCAAAACTGGACACAATACTCCAGAGGTGGCCTCACCGGAGCAGGGTAGAAGGGGAGGAGAACCTCCCTTGACCTGCTGGCCACACTCTACTTCATTTATTCCAGGAGACCATTGGCCTTCTCAGCTACAAGAGTCCATCGCTAGCTCAGAGTGAACTTGTTGTCCACCAGCATTCCAGGTCCTTCTCTGTGGAGCCGCTTTCCAGCAGGTCACCCCCTCACCTCTGCTGGTGCAGGGGGTTATTCCTCCCCAGGTGCAGGACTCTACACTGGCCCTTGTTGATCTTCATGAGGTTCCACTCCACCCAACTCTCCAGCCTGTCCAGCTCTCACTGAACAGCAGCACAGCTCTGGTGTGTCAGCCACACCTCCCAGTATTGTATCACCAGTAAACTTGCTGAGGGTACAACCCATTCGTTCTCCCAGGTCATCAACGACTATAACGAACAAGACTGGACCCAGCACTGACCCCTGGGGAACACCACTAGCCACAAGCCTCAGTGGCCTTCCCAGCAGCATGGACTTCTACACTAGAAATCCCTGCTCACACTGGGATTTCCCCCACTGAGCTGGGGAAAGAATTGGGAGTGAAACTTCCAGAAACAGGTACATAAATGAGAAACGGAAGATTCAGCATTGCAATTTAAAGTACGTGCGTGGTAAACATGCTTTTTGTTGTAATTAGGCAGTTGCACTAAAATTTAAATTTCACAGCCAGAAACACCGGATGCTGTGTGTAAACACGGCTGGTTTTAAGCGTACACTTGCAGCACAGTGACTACAGAGCCAAAAAAAGCAGCCTGCTGCTGGCAGACTCAAGAACTTCAGCTTTATTTTCAGATGGATGATAAATGTCAACTATGACCATTTCTTCTGCAGAATCTGAAGGGTGACTCCACCTCCAGGCCAAGCCACAGAAGCCATACAAAAGTAGCATTAATGCCACGACCTCTTGGCAAACAAATGCAGCTGCAGCGCGCTCACGTTTTGCAGCAGGACTATTAGAGCAAAAATACGCATTTTTCCATTCAGTTGCACGTCCAAAGTCACTCCATGTGGAAAGGAGTGCACTAATAGTAACCTGCACTAACAGGTTACGCTGAGTAACGGAGCTATTTACACTCGGCTGAGACGCAGTCACTTCCCGAGTAGTAAAATAGCTGCTCTTTCAGCTCTGCACAGCAACTGCAGGCATTATTTTTGGCTAAGGAAAATCAAATCCAGTTGAAACTCGGTGTCCACCTGCCACATGCAGCTTTGTATTCTCTCTTCATCCTCAGTCTCTTCAGTTACCATGTGAACCGTTGCTCACCAGGAATGTTTTTCACCACTACAAGGCTCTGCACAGAACGTTCCCTACTGCCTTTTGTCACCCCAGCACCTGAAGTTCCAGTAAAATGAGCCCTGACACAAATGAGAGGCTAAATCATTGAGGTCTAATCCATGCTTGGTTTTTACCGCTTTCCAGTTCTTTGCTTTGAATGTCTGCTTTTCCAAGGTGCTTTTTTTATCCTCGTTAGGTTAGGAAGCATTGCCTAAGCAATAAACCTCTATCCTTTTTCTCCTTCATGAACATACCTTGAGACATCTTCCTGGCTCACTCAGCTGTGAAATTACCAAACCTAAACCCTAACTCAAAGACCAAGAGGCTGTTGAGTGTCTCAGAAAGCCGAGGGGTAAAAGCAGAATTTGCCAAAAGAGGCAGCAAATTCAGAAGGTTGAGAGCTGCAAGGGCTGAATGGAGTGTGTGAGCAGATGCAGCTAAATGACTCGTTATGGAAAGAAGAGAGATTAAAACACGCTCAGCAGTAGTCCCATAGCTGTTGCCTGAGACCTGGAACTGTTACAACCCCTGGAAACCATCAGGTACCAGAGAAGAAAGGTCAGGGTATGTGAATATACCTTCTCCAAACCAACGGAGGCTCCCGGGACAAAGACTGCGTCCAGGTCAAACGCCCAGTCTGCAAAGTAGTCCTCTTGGGCCAGATTTTACAATCCACTCCTCTACACTAACACACTGGCCAGGAAGCAGTCTAGATTTTTGGTGCTGAATATTTTAATAAAAACCACATTCTGTTCATATTCCAGATATATCCAAAATACTAATTCTTTGACTGTCTTCCTGTAGCGCCAGCCTGAGAGTACGCAACATTTTCAGATTATGCTTCCACCTGCAATTTACAGGGAATACTAAGAACACACCAGATCCTAAGTGTGAAATCGGCCGTACCTGGCAAGGAATCGCTGCGCCCCATTCCTGCTGGACAATATTGCAAACCCCCAGCAGCGCCGACTCTAAACAGGTTTTGTCATAATCATCCATGTTACTCAGGGCTTCCTGTAAAAACAAACACCACCAAATGCTGGGTGAAATATCTCTGTGTAGGAACAGCAAAGTTATTCACGGTTCTGTGGCAAGTTAGGATGCTTGCTTTGCATTGTAACACGATGTAGAGTGCTTTGTTCTTACATATGGCCTGAAAAGTTAATAACTGAAAGACATAAAACATAATGAACGATAGCATGAGACAACACTGACAGCTACTTTGAAGGAGCTATAATATTATTAACACAGCTCTTTAAGAGAAAAAATAACCTTTTCATGTCTCAACGAAACAGTAAAGTCAAAATCTAAAGCAATGTCTAACGTGAAACATTTAGCTTAGAAAATCCTCCCCTGTGTCAGAGCAATTTGAACTTCCCAGAGCTTCAGAAAGTAGACCACAAGGAGCTTGTCTCACAAAAACTCTTTGGCCAAGAGTAACAAAATCCAGACTTATACCTGCACTCAGTTTCTATAACCACAAACCAGCTTTTCTCCTTAAAATGAAAACTTCACACTTAACACAGTATTCTATGAAAGGCGCGGCTGTAAAACTAGAGGAGCTAGGCTGGTTTCATCGCTTTCAGAAATTCCTCAAAAGAATGCTTAGAGAGGTGAAAATAAAATTGAAGAGAATGCATTGGCATTCACCTGCTAAAATACAAACATAACAGAGAATACCTTTTAAAACCTGTGTTCTATGCAATGGACAAACCTAAAACATGGCGCCTTGTGACAGCAACATGTCATTTCATCCTGATATTATATAGGATAACCAGATACACGTGCACAATTTTCACCGGATTCAGAGACTCTCTATGTCTTGCTGCATTCCTGTGAAATTTCCCTCTTGGACTCTCTCCTTTCCATTTTCTCCCAACTTCCCATTATATCTGTTAAGCCTACAATCACTTATTCTCGCTCTTGTCTGGCGCCAACTGATACATACTCTTAAAAGCACCTTCTCTCTACCAAATCACTTGACTCAAAACCTTTCTCAGTGCATCATTTATTAAGAGTATATCAACAACTACAGAGAAAACCACGAGTGTCAGAGAACCACTCTAAGAGCTTCATCAGGCAGCCCTTTCCTGCATCACCACCTTTAACTTCCTCAGACACACTCCAGTGGGAAAATGTTTCGCAGAATCATAGAATTGTTTAGGTTGGAAAAGACCTTTAAGATCATCGTGTCCAGCCATTAACCCTACTCTACCAAGTCCCCGGCTGAACCATGTCCCTCAGCACCACATCTACGAGACTTTTAAACATGTCCAGAGGCAGTGATTCAATCACTGCCCTTTCTTTTAGGGAATAATTTTTTCCAAATATCCAACCTAAACCTCCCCTGGTGCAACCTGAGGCCATTTCCTCTTGTCCTATCGCTTGTTCTTTGGGAGAAGAGACCAGCACCCACCTCTCTACAACTTCCTTTCAGGGAGGTGTTGAGAGCCAGAAGGTCTCCCCTGAGCCTCCTTTTCTCCAGGCTGAACAACCCCAGGTCCCTCAGCCGCTCCTCACAAGCCTTGTGCTCTTGTTTCAAATGCCTTGATTTCACCCACCCTTAAAATAGGATAAAACGCACAGCTCAAGACGCTGTGCACAGGACCATACGAAATCACACAATTCCACCACGATTTGGAAACAGGCGAGGGAGTTTGCTTCTTTTAACACTGACAGCTCACTGCTTTTGCATTTCCCGCGCCGTACCTGCAGCGTGTTGTAGTCCCTCGTGAAGGGCACCATCAGCTCCCAGAGCGACGAAAACACCACCAAGGCCGTGAACTCCAGCTTGTAGTTGGTCGCCATGTGCTCGAACAGCATGGTCAGGCCGTGGACAGCCAGGTGCTTCCGCTGGTACTCCTCGGAACCTTCCACCGACACCGGCCGTGTCATGGACAGCGACACGTCCATCACCACCACCGTCGGCATGATGAGCTGCTCCTCTCTGCTACCGCTGCGCAGAACAGAGATACCCTGTGTGGAGGGGGAAGACAAAGGCCACACATGATTATCAGAGCTGTGGTTACGGAGGGACGTGCCTTCCCTCCCACCCTGACCCCACTGCGCGGCGGGGGAAGCGACAATTACCCTTTTTCCCCCCAAAACCGTGGGATTTCGCACAGATTAGGCCAACCGATCTGCTGGCGGCACATCCACCGGCTGGACAGGCCTGGAAAGGGCCGAGCCTCGCTGGGGGACAGGGAGCAGCAGCAGTAGCACTCCGAGAGGCGAGGAGAGCTCCCGGCAGGGACCCAGCCCTCCCTCCCCAGCCTCTCCCCTCAGCGGGGCCTCTCCCGGTGCCCGCCCGGGCTGTTTCGGGGAGCTGTGAGGCGAGTGGGGGAACGGAAATGGCGTTGCTCACCCGCGGCCCGCCGCGCCGCCATGGGTCCGCCGCAAAAAGCGTCCCCCCCGGCACGCCGCGGCCGCGGCGGGAAGGGCCCGGGCTCCGCACGGCCCCGGCCATGGGGCACCGAGGAAAATGATGTTTTCAGCAGTAAAAGCAGAAGTCAGCGATGGTGCATCCACTGGGGAAAGCGGTGCAGATGGGTGCCAGGGCTGTGGAAAAGTTTCATTCCTTGAAGGGAGCCTGTAAGGAAGATAGGGACAGAGGTTTTTAAGCAGGGCCTGTTGGGACAGGATGAGGGGTGGTGGTTTTAAACGAAAAGAGGGAGATTTAGACTAGAGAGAGGGAAGAGATTTTTGACGCTGAGGGTGGTGAGCCCCTGTCCCACGCTGGCCAGAGAGGTGGTCGATGCTCCATCCCTGGAACCACTCCAGGTGAGGTTGGCCGGGGCTCTGAGCAACCTGCTTTAGTTGCAGATGTCCCTGCTCAGTGAAGATGACCTTGAAAGGTCTCTTCCAACCCAAACCAGTCTATTACTCCATTCTATGAAAGACTGCTATGCATAGAGAATAGTTCGTGGAAAAACATCCCTGTTGGCTAGTGGACCTCCTTCTCCCAGTTCTGTATGTTGGGAAGTAAGGATGGGAGGGTTCAAGAAACTCCATTGCGAAGCTTGGATTTACCCCTCTGTCCATTCAAACAACAGTTTGGCTTTAAAATTATGAAATCATCATCTTCATAGAATCATAGAATGGCTTGGGTTGGAAGGGCCCTTAAAGATCATCTAGTTCCAACCCCCCTGCCATGGCAGGGACACCTCCCACTAGACCAGGTCGCTCAAAGCCCCATCCAACCTGGCCTTCAACACTTCCAGGGATAAATCTGATGACTGGATTTTTATGACTGCTAAATCTTTGGTCAGGAATGTCGTTTCTTCCTGCTTTGTGGAGCTGCACCATGCCAGTGCCTCTCGGTACAAAAGAGCTGCTGGCACCATCCTCAGGTTGCTCTGGCAGCCAGGGACTGCCTCCACACAGGGCCCTGCAGCATCCCTCTGCCTCCATGATCATGGAACAAGAGCTGAGGGGTTTTTCCAGGAGACAGCAAGTTTTAAACCTCCCTTTGGCGTTGCAAAGTAGACTCACGTTGTGGCAAAGGGCAGCAGAGCTGCTTGTCTGCCATGTCAGCCATATGAGATGCCTCAAAACGAAGCTACACACAAGCTGTCTTGTTTAAGTGACAACTGCTCCAGGCAGAGGAGCGGTGTGATTTACCTCAGCTGCTCTCTTCCATAGTTGCCGTGAGAATGATAGGTTGGTGCTTTCATCTGATAGTTTGTAATGGAGATAATCGCCTGCCCTCATACTGAGAATAACCCGTGGCAGCAGACAAAGATATTGGCTTCACAGATAGACCCAAATCTATACAATGCTATTTAATCTTCTTAGGGACTGCAGGTATTAAACTGGATTGGCTATTCCTCCAGTAATATGTCCTTCACACCTGACCCTTTCTTGTATTAGAACTCTGCCAGCAGAGGCATCATGAAAATGGGATCATTTTCATCTGCCTGTCTCTGAAACAGCATCTCCTATCTGGCTGTTAAGTATCAAAGAAGCTTCCAGCATTACCCTCAACCCTTGGTACTCCTCTTCCTCTCGGACAGCATCTTTGGAAGGTAAGACGTGGAGGTTCCTTTGATTGCTTCACATCTTCTGACCAAGACAGTTCAGCCAGTGAGAAGTGAGCTGATCAGGAGCTCACCTGTAAGAGAATGGCTAGACTTGCTAGACTGGAGAAACAAAGAGGCTGGTGGTCAGGTGTTGTGAAAGGCCGGAGAGCTCTTACAAGTGAGCCTAGCTTTGGGGATGTTTCTGCTTGCAAAAGGTCTTTTAAGGAGCTCAATTTGCAGAGAAGAAGTAAAAACAGTGTTTAAATAGGTGTGTGTGCATACATCTGCTCTCTCTGTGTCATTCTTTTTCCTTTCTTCCCTTTGTTAGGAAGGGTTATTTTCTAATGAGCAATTTGTTGTACGTATGATGCGGTTCTGCCATATGCATGTTTGTGTTCTTTCTACATATGAAAAGCAAAGCTTCTATCATCTATTTATCTAGGTACTCCCACTCCTCTATTACTGTTGCCTTAGTGACCCTCCCAACTATTTAAAAGAAGATAATAATGCCTAAATGAAATTTAGGCTGTTACTTCACTGGGTCTTATGCAAGAGGGTAAGTGTGTGCAAACTTGCACAAAGAGCTTATCTGAGCACGGCTTACAAAACTGTGATTTATATCCTGCTCAAGAATAACGTAACATTCCCACTTGGGGGGAAAAAATAATCCACAAAGAGTGATACTCTAAGATAGAACATCCAAGCAGTGCTGAAGGGTAATTTCTGTCCAGCCCCTAATCACTCTCTCCATACTGTCACTGCTGCAGGCTCTGCCACTCTGGCATCTACAATTTCTCTCCCTTTCTAAATGCTGTTCAAATAATCACACAAGATATGCTAATTATCCCCTAATGAAAGGTATGATTACAATTCCACTTCGCCTGCTCTGATTTCTCCAGAAAAGCTTGAAAAGATGTAGCCATAGAAACAAATGGATGCTCAGCACCGTCAGCGTTATTAGAACCGCATCTTCCTCATGCTCTTCTCAAGCTGAAAGAAAAAAGCTGTGTTGCTTGGTTTGGATTCCGTGGGAGTGCGAGGCTGGAGAGCTGCAGAGCAGCATAGCTGGAAACTATCAAGCAGGTTTCATCCTCCTGTTGAGGTTACTTAGGTGAATTACCAGTCTGTTAGGAGGGAGGTTTTATCAGCATGATCTTGTCTTCAGAGCAGCATCTTTTGCAGCAATTTAAAGTAGGTGCCCTGACAGAAGCCATATCCTCTCCTCTTGCAGAACACAGACCCAGTAGTTAATATTACCAAAAAACAACAGGACTCAAGGGGAAACACAAGCCTTGATAGCTCCTGGGAGTGGACATTAAGTAGAGTCAGAATTCAGCTCAGATTAGACTGTCTCAGCCAACTCCTCCCTATCAAAACAAGCGTTTGATTACTAATCAGCATAGTCTACAGTCAGTAAAGAAAGAAAAAGACTGAAACCTGAATCTAGATCTGCCTCTACTCTTTTAAGTCCATTTCTTTTTTTTTGAAAACCAGAAAAAGAGTCAGTGGAGTAACGTTGCCCAAATAATGGGAAGTTACAGTACTTTATTTTTTACACTAGATTTTCTTTTGCAGGATTCTGTGCTTTGTGTCATGCAGTTTCTCTCTTGATGCTTAAGATCAGCTGGGAACTCCAATGGTGGATATCAGGGCACATTGCTGACCTACCAGGCTTCTGGACACGGCTCTCATCTTTGAACCTTTAGGAAATGCATTTACCACGGAGGAGGCGGCTACAATGGAACCGAATCTTTTTCTTGCTTGCCGTAGTGTTGGTCCTCTCTCTCTATCAGCTCCAATTCAGCCCCTCTGTCCTTCCAGCACCACACACAGCACCGCACACAGCACCTCAACCCACGGACCCTGTCAAAGTGACCTCCAGGGACCTCTCCAACAACAAGACTGCCCTAACAGGCAACGTCACAGCAGCACCCAAAATAAAGCATTGTGTCTATGTGGATCCTGAGCCAATTGTGCCCATCACGACATCAGTGGGTACAACACCACAGGGAGAAAATGTGAGTGAAAGCTATCCAGAGCAAAAACCACCATACGAGTCCAAAGGAGAATATCCCCAGGACCTATTCAGTGTGGAAGAACGCAGGCAAGGGTGGGTTGTACTTCACATCTTTGGCATGATGTATGTATTTGTGGCCTTGGCCATAGTGTGTGATGAGTATTTTGTCCCTGCTTTGGGAGTGATCACAGAGAAGTTGCAGATCTCTGAAGATGTGGCTGGAGCCACCTTCATGGCAGCAGGTGGATCAGCACCAGAACTCTTCACCTCCCTCATAGGTGTCTTCATCTCACACAGCAATGTGGGCATCGGTACCATTGTGGGCTCAGCAGTGTTTAATATCCTCTTTGTCATTGGCACCTGTGCCCTCTTCTCAAGGGAGATCCTCCACCTGACATGGTGGCCCTTATTTAGAGACATCTCATTCTACATTGTAGACTTACTGATGCTCATCCTGTTTTTCCTAGACAGTGTCATTGATTGGTGGGAAAGCCTCCTTTTACTGACTGCCTATGCCACATACGTATTCACTATGAAACAGAACGTGTACCTAGAACAATGGGTGAAGCAGGAGCTGAACAAGAAGCTAAATGCTGTGCAAGCAACATCAGCAGAGTATATACGGAAGGTTGGTGTCCTTATTGTTCAGAGGGCGAGTTGGAAATAATTTGTTCTAGCGTAAACTGCAAAGAAAAGCTGCTTCTCCTTCACAAAGCACATTTTCAAACAAAACCTCAGGATACAGGTACTGGTCGATAATTATGGGTATAAAATGAGGGACATGCCATCTAGATATTAGACCTTCTAAGAAATGGGGAACAGCGCTAAGAGGGAGTTTCAAAAAAGCCCAAGCCACTTGCAGGAACACAGTCTGGGAACAAGGTTGGACAGTTCTGTGTTGAACAGGGGTAAGAGGCACTGTCCGATCCTTGTGCAGACAGGAGATGTTGGAGGAAATTCTCTCTTCCCTTTCTGCAGCTAGGTTCATGGCTGGGACGCTGGTGAAAGCCCTTGTTACCCAATCTGCCACATGAAAGGGGATCTGGCAGACTTTAGCAACCAACCACTGCCACCTCTCCCCGTCGGCATTTGGCAACAAGATGGAAATGCCCAAATCCCGTTCCCAGGCACTGACTGGTGCGCAAACACAGAGGTTCGTGGCTGTAACTACACACTCCAGATATGAGACCAGGACCCTTCCCTCATTGTATTTTGAAGGAAGAATTGACTGCTTAAGCAAAGACAGTATCTGAAGGCATCACCAGAGCCAATTACCTTTTCAGACTAGCAAATCTGGTCAGGAAATGGTCTCCAGAACACTTAGGGCTTTGTCAGTGTTCCTGCCCGTTTATTTCTTCTGTGTTTCCCCCCAGCTCTCCTACTGCCTCTTTGTCCTCTTGTCCTGCACTACTGCCAACTGTCGAGCAGAGACTTCTAGATTTCCAAATGTCCTCTAGCATCAGAATGCTTTACTAGTCAGATGTGTGTTACTGGCACTCAGTCATAGAATCATAGAACGGTTTGGGGTGGAAGGAGCCTTAAAGATCATCTAGTTCTAACCCCCCTGCCATGGCCAGGGACACCTCCCGCTAGACCAGGTTTTGCAAGGCCCTAACTGACCTGGTCTTGAACACTTCCAGGGTTGGGGCATCCACAACCTCCCTGGGCAACCTGTGTCAGTGTCTCAGCACCCTCAGAGTGAAAAACTTCTTCCTTACCTCGAACCGAAATCTCCCTCTTCCAGTTCAAATCCATTACCCCTCATTCTGCCACTACAAGCCCTTGTAAAAATTCCTTCCCCAGCTTTCTTGCAGGCCCCCTTCAGATACTAAAATGCCACAAGAAGGTCTCCCTGGAGCCTTCTCTTCTCCAGACTGAACAACCCCAGCTCTCTCAGCCTGGCCTCATAGAAGAGGTGTTTGTAGTAGAGGTGGGACATGCTTTGCCCCTCGCAATCTCAGCACTCCACATGATTTAAGAAAGAAAGGAAGAGGAGCGAGAATAGTTGAAGTGCTGCAGAATCAAGAAAGTGCTTTTCTTTCCTCCCGCTCTGTCTTTCAGCCAGTGCTGAGAGCCCCGAAAGCTCATGTGTTTACATTCCAGTGGGATACACGTGCAGGATACTGCAGCTATATACATACATCACTGTGGACATCACCAGTCATCACAAATTGAAGGGAAAAAGCCCCTGCACTATAAGTTTATGGAGAACTCTCACTAGCCTATGGGAGCGTGACAGAGAGCTGCTGCAGCTAATCCTTGGGAAAAACAGATCAGCTGTACGGGAAGTAATGCAGATCACTGGAAAAAAATACCCCTTTGCACCTTCACTCTGCCTCTGCTGGAAAATGAGTAACGATACAAATATTTGGGGATGAATTCTGAGACTGCCTATATCTAAAGGGATCAGATGGTAGAGGCCATTTGAGTCCGCCTCTGGGTATCGGCATCCTCGCTGAGGAGCTGTAGGTAGAATAATGTTTCTCTTGGTTAAAACCACGTGGTTTTAAGGGGGGCACATGGCTTCATCTCTTTCGGTAGCATCCATGTGTAGTCATTTGCGTTAGCTGTCCTACTTTTTCACCGAGAGCAGCCTGAAGAGCTATCGGTAGATCCTGAAAAAGCAGGTGAAGTGGTAGTGATGCTCAGTTGGTTTTGTTCTTGCTTGCATGCAGAAAAGCAGTGGGGCAGTTGCAGACGATGGAATGAAGAAGCCAGCAGATGGGAAGAAGCTGCAGGTAGGTCTAAGGAACTTTACAGGGATCTGAAGTCCTTGTATTTTTAATCCCTCCCCATGTCAGGCCATGAATAAAGGTGTCAACTTTTGTGTCAAGAACCCTGGACCAAAGCCTACTTTGCACAAAGACCCAGCCGTGCTTGGCACAATATCCACAGCTTCCTGAAGAGGACACCTGGCTGAGCTGTGTCCTCAAAGGAGTTTTTATCAAAATTAAGAGGCAGCTCAGGCTCCCCGGGTGGATTTGACTAGCAGAGTACTATCCATTCTGCGCTTCAAACAAGCACGGAGGGATTCAGAGCAGGACTTTTCTTACCCGGTTTCATGGCGCGTTTTCCTTCTGGGCTCCCAAAGCAGAGGTTGGTAGTGTCTGTCCTTCTCTATTGCAAACACTGATGAGCTCGTTCCTCTCCTCCTTTGTCTTCCCCGTGGCTGGCCAGCCATTGCATGGAGAGGACTATTGGCTTCCTCATATGGATGCTGTTGTTCCTCTCTGCGCTTAACCTACCGGTACTAATTAATGTTCAGTTCAAGGGCTCATTAGGACTCTGGTGTTGACCATAGGAACAGAGCACCAGAGCTTTTGAGTTTAAGTCAGGACATCCTGACATGCCTGTAGCATTACCTTGTAGCAGGATATAAATCTACACAGTTACTAAGTTTTTGACTAAAAGCACTGCATGCTTTGATTATTCTAATTTATAACTGACACTGTATTGATGCTGAGTCCGTGCGAGCCTGTTGCATTTGTCTGAGGACAGGCTGGGTTGCTGTCTCCAGAGCATGCCTCTGGCTGTGAGCGGGCAGTCCTGACTGCACAGCCATCCTGTGAACTTGGATGCTGTTTAAAATCCACGCTGAGGCTGCTCCTTGGGTTGGGGAGATCAGCCTCCATGTAAATATATCCTCAAGAAAGAGGCAAACCAACGCTGGAGATGTTTTGAGGAGGAAGCTGCTACTGACGGCTGCGTTGTACCTTTCCATAGCCTGCATCAGCCTTACAGCGAGGCAGCAGCTCCACCTCCCTGCACAACTCCCAAATGCGCAGCACCATCTTCCAACTCATGATCCACACCCTGGACCCCCTGACAGAAGGTGAGTGAACGTTCCACACGTGAGGGACTCGGGTTTGCGGCCCTGAGCGCAGAGCAGTTTATCTGGGAACGCAGCCTTTGTGTGTCAGGGCGTTGGGGATCAGCAACTCACCCTCCAAATGCAGGTGGCAACAAGTGTGGGGAGCTCTGCGGCCGTGGGACGTACCCCTTCTGAGCACGTGGCTGGAAGGACAAACTGCCAAACTGGTTACTGCTGTGGTGGCAGCTGCTGCTTGAGGGAGGATGAGGGCATCTGGAGCAGTTGCTGTTGCTGAGGTCCCTGCAAATGGTGGCCCTCGCTGCGGTCCCCACTTTCTCTCCGACAGCAGGGGCAGCAAACATGAGTTAGGTGCTTCCTCCATCTCCTAGCAGGTCACATCTTCCTTCCTCTCCTTAGCTCACACCTCACCCCAGAAGAGGAAAAAGAAGTTAAAACCCTTTTGGCAGTGGTTAAAATCCCAGCTGAGATCTAAAACTCACAGCATGGTCCCATTACGATGGTTAACCCAGTCTGGACTTGGTTTGGACGAACACTGAGCACCTCTAAAAGTCCACCTGCAAGGCTGCGGGATCATTGCTGCCATGGATAAACGGTACCTGCAGCACTTACCGTGCAGTGGACCAGCTCCCCAGTGCCAAGGGCTGATCAGCTCAGGACTAAGAGATCTTGTAAACTGCCCAGGCTGCAGAGAAGCCACACCTCCAGAGGGAGATGTCTGGAGGATCTTCGTACACAAACTTCTAATGCGTTGCTTTGTATCAATTTTAATCCAAATACAACATGGAAGTTCATTTCCCAGGAAATGGTGAAGTATGTTGGAAAAAGATGGGTTTCAGCTTTTCTTCCCTAGCTCAGCACACGTCCCACCCCTCCTCTGCCCTACTTGTTCTAAAGAGATTATCTGTTGTCCATTCAAAGAGAGATTGAAGCTAAGCAGATCAACACCTCTCGTGTCTATCACAGAGGTTACAAAAAGGACTCTCCAGATCAAAATCCCAGCTGCACAAACTGATAGAGAGAACAAAGGAGGCTTGATAAGGACAGCAAGACAGATAAGCATCCACTTTGACAGATTTTAGTGAAGGCGCCCACCCATCGTGGCCTAACCAGAGCCAGACTTACCAGGGTTTGCTCTACTGCTTTTGTCCCCTGTCCCCCAAAACATGTCTCAGCAGCACAAGATACAAGAGGACGTGCCATTGCCTTTAGCATCAGAAAGCACCAGAACAAGGGACTCCTGCCCCTGAGGGGCCCTCCAGCACCTTCTCATCCTCCCTTCACCTCCAAATGGGCATCTGCCCACCTTAGGCCGGCACACGCTTGGCTCTCTGGTCCCAGGCTGGTGCCCTGGTGAACCCTCGGGACCTCAGCAGGAGAGGCCTGAGGTTGCCAGCCCAGGCCAAGGAGACCTCGCCAGTGCTGCCCCAGCCAGTTCAGCCCAGAATACACTGCTGGGGGTTTTCCGTAGGGTGGTAACCCAAGGGTCTTGCTGAAGAATCTGTTATTATCACAAGTCGTGAATGTTGAACTCGGAGGGCAGTTTGGATCTTCTCTGAAAGACAACATCCCCTCTCATTTCAGCAGGACACACTTGGAGCTACTGGCTCTGTGTGTGGCAGCCACTAGATGGGAGTGTGACCATACGCACTTCAACAAGTCTAATGCATGAGGGGTGGTGCGAGGATGGGCCACAGTCTCTCCAAAGGCTGTTATTTCTTAGATTCTTTACTGTGACAATGCCACCGAGTTAAGGGCAAAACCTCTGCCCCAGGTACTTGCCTGTTCCACTCCACACTGCTAGAACAGAAAGAGCTCCATAGAAAAGATAATGATAAAGAAAGTTCCTGGTGTTACTGCAGCACAGCACTCAAAATCGAGGAGCCAGTGTCCCAGGTCCTGTGAATCTTGTAGGAGACACTCCTTGCCCTGATAAATTCATACCAAAAGAAAAGGGAGTCTAGAGAAAAGGAATAATGGATGAATAGACTAAAAAAAACTAAGTGCCTTAAGGATCTTGGACAAAAAGATGAAGTGACTTCCCCAGGATGGCTCTGAAAAAGAGTTTGAAGCCGAAAGGCGTATCAGGACTGTGAGCACAGCCTTTGTGTCCTAGTACTGGAGCCCTTTGGTTCCCTCAGGACAGCGGGGTGCCCAGTTCCCACTGATCACCAACAAAGTCTTCCTCTGCAGTGTGTGCAGCGTGGTCTGTACCAAACATGGTTCTGCAATTAGGTTGCAATAGAAAAGAGGATCCCAAAGCGATTGGTCTTTCCTCAAGGGTCCTTGTTCCTTCTTGCCAATGCCTAAGTGCATCAGCTCTTAGAAGATGTGGTAAAGAACACTCTATAAAGGAAAAAGTGACCAGCTATTGCTTGGCTGTTCCTAACTCGTAGAGTTCCTCACGTGGAGATGTGGTGCTGAGGGAGATGATTTAGTGGTGATCTGGCAGTGTTGGGTTAACGGTTGGACACAATGATCTTAAAGGACCTTTCCAACCTAAACAATTCTATGGTTCAATTCTTACTTAACCTACTCAAGTTAGGATCTCTGCAGGGTTTCCTTCTTTCTGCTGCAGTTGCATTTCATTTGGGCAGCGCTGAAGCGGTTTCAGCAAGGGTCCAGAATGTGGAAAAACTGCCAGCACTGGCCCTCCAAAACCAACATCCAGAGACAGAGGTCTTGGAAGTACAGAAGAAGTCTGAAATACAACCTTCGTTCCACTGTTCTTAATGCAATGCCCCTTCTGTGAAACAAAATTTCTCATTTGAACAGTGGATTAAGCTCAGAATGTTTGTTTTTTTCTTTTTTTTTGTATTAGGAAGGGATCAGTACTTAAGTCTTTTTCTCTGTGTACAGAGACTAGGTGTTTATTTTGGAAGTTCTAACATTTACATTGTATCCAGAATTATATTTTTGATAGAAGCTTTTATTTTCAAAGTGTCTTTTTTCTTCAAATGAGAAATTTTTAGGAACTTTGGTGTTTTCCCCACATCTCTCAAACTGTGTAGAAGCAGAGCATGAAATCCCTTCAAGATCTTCCATTAGACACCAGAGGGAACTGTCGGGGAGTTGAAGGGAGCAAGGATTTTGGAAAGATTGAGGAACCTTCTCATTTCTCAACCTCCAGTCTTACCCTCAGATTATTCTTTCAACTCTAGTCATACAGGGAAGAAGACAGAAGCCAGCTTTTAGTTTTAAGTGAAGAAAAAGGCTCCAGCAGCAAGGTTGCCGGAGCTGTCTGTTAACAAGCTAATGATTTTGGAGATTAGACCAGAAGAGAGCAGCAGGCAGTGTTGTGGGCTGGAAGGCTGGAGGCACCTACTGCTTCTCCTTGTACATCAGCATTCAGTCACTTGTTTTAAAAGAATCGTGATACAAAAAGGCCAACGTGAGATTACTGTTCTTTTTACTTCCTCTTTTAGACAGCAGAATCTCCAAATCCTCCAGGTTCATGCCTGATTTTAAAGGAAAAAAATCCTTCCTGATGTTCACACTGTAAATTAGTCCTGGTAGATTAAATGTTAGCGCCAAACTCAAGGTAGAAGCTCAGCTGCTACCTTAAGTCCAGCCTGGATGCTATCAATCCCTAGGACAGGAATCCTCCTGAAGAGCATCTCAGGGTCTCTGGACAGAGCCATGTCCCCTGTGAGGGGCTCTAGGAGCCACCAGCAGTGAACACCCCAGGGGATGGTGCTCCTGAGCGAGGATGGAACCCACAGGGCTGGGGAGCACCAGCAGCACGCTGCCCTGCTCAGCTAATCCCCAGCACTAGCAAGGCCTGAGCTGACAGATCTCCTTCCTCCCCATGCTGACCTGCAGGGCTGCCCAGCTTACAGCCGGCTCTTCCTTCAATCTCCGTCCATCCTGCACGAAATGTGTGTCAGAGGAATTAACACCTTTGTCAATGAGGCTGATCTCAGGAGAACTGGAGAGCGGCCTGGACCTAATCTCTTTATCCTGACCGAGAGACGCTCACAGGCTCCGCTCGGCGCTCGCAGCCTGTGTGAGGGCAGGGAGCCAGGAGCTGGAATTTATATAATCTCTCTCGGGCTGAGCCTGACCGCCCTGACCCTGCTGACAGAAGCTTTTACAACAGCTTCTGGGAAAAGCTGAACTGAAAGATGCATTGCCCAGTGGTTAGAGGAGACTGGGAGCAAAAGGTCACCTCTTCTTGCCCTGCACTGGTGGCTACGCTTGTGCTTAGCATCAGCAAAGGGGGAACGAAGCAAAGTGCTTCGCATCCCCTCTGGTAGGCTTCCATATTGACAAGGAGCATGGAAGAATCAGGCTCTTCAGTCCCAGCCAGCCTTTCAAAGGAGAAGAGCTCATCGTTTCATCTCCATCCAGCCACTCCAGTGTTCAGTGGAAATCCTGATTGGTAACAGGAATCTCACCAGAACAGGACTCGTCCCCAGAGACCTGTCAGAGAATGTCTGAGCCACTCCCAGTCGTTGGACATACACCAAAGTCTACGATTTTCACGAGGCTCAGCTCAGAACAGCAGGTCTGCCGGCATGGCTCAGGACCTTGGACCTATTTCTATTAACTCTGTATCATGATGATGACTAAAATGGCAGGGCCCTGCCCTTGGGGCAAATGACAACAGCATGTTCTGGTTGTGTCATCAACAGTACAGCGTGATAAAAATTTCAGAGGAAAGTAATTTAGAGCCCCACACAAGCACATAGCATGGCCAGTTTCTTGTGGCTACTGTCCATGTGCAAACCCTGTGACTCTCAGCTTAGTTGTTGGGTGGGCAACTCAAGAGAGAATATAGATTAGAGCAAAAGAAGACTTTTCTTGGAACCAATGACTTCCTCACTTTCAATGAGAGCAGAAGTTAAAATATTTGAGCACAACCACTAACTACGGAGACACACACAGTTCACTGTAAAACAGTAATAGCATCATTAAGGTTGGAAAAGACCTCTAAGATCATCAAGTCCAACCATTAACCCATAGAGCAGCTCAGCTGAGCTTTGCAGGGGAAGAAGCCCTGGTGCTGGACACTGCACTAGTGAAGATAATCTTTTGGGTAGCCTGGACCCTGTTGAATCTGGACACCAAGAATTTAGATCAATGCCAGAAGAGGAGACACCCTTGTATACTTAGAGAAAACAATCACTTTCTAGATTACTGGAACATAAAAGGGTTTATTTTTGCTTACCACCAGGTTGCCAGGCTGCTAGCAGCACAGTAAAGCCTCTTCAAAAACCACGTGGCAGAAGGAAGGTGTCATTTTTAGCTTGCACGTAATCTCCTCTATACAAAAAAACAACAATCCTTTGGGAACAAAATGATAATGCATCGAAACTCCTCCTCTGTTCTTTCTGCATTTGCTGCCTACAGAGCACAGATAACTCCCAAATGACCGAGCTGGAGAGCACTTCTCTTCCCTTTAGATTGTTTTAAATATGAAAGTATTGGTTACATCTCAAATTGCTGGCATAATTACCATAGTATGAAGCATTCCAATGTAACAGGATCCCAGGATGGTGGGGGTTGGAAAGCACCTCTGGAGATCATCTCATCCAAACCCCTGCTCCAGCAGCTCACCCAGAGCAGGGGGCCCAGGATTGTGTCCACATGCCTTTAGAATCCCTCCGGAGAAGGAGACTCCACAACCTCTCTGGGCAGCCTGGGCCAGGCTCCGACACCCCCACAGCAAACAAGTTTCTCCTCCTGTTCAGAGGGAACCTCCTGGGTTCCCATTGGTGCCCATTGCCCCTTGTCCTGTCACTGGGCACCACTGACAAGAGTCTGGCCCCATCCTCTTGCCCCCCATGGGCCCTTGAGCT
>JAVSBS010011147.1:0-12420 GCA_033124195.1 Coracias cyanogaster
TTTAAATTGAAGGAGAGTAGGTTTAGACTAGATCTTAGGAAGAAGTTCTTCAGTACGAGGGTGGTGTGACTCTGGAACAGATTGCCCGGAGAGGTTGTGGACACCCCGTTCCCTGGAGGTGTTCACGGCCAGGTTAGATGAGGCCTTGAGCAACCTGGTCTAGTTGAGAGCCATCCCTGCCCATGGCAGGGAGGTTGGATTAGACGATCTCTAGGGTCTCTTCCAACCTAAGCCATTCTATGATTCTATGAAATAATTTAAACTAGCCTAGGTCAGCACTGTTGCCACCAGAAGTAGTTTTTTTTCTCTCCCACCCACAAGCTGTTGTTTGTACTCTCCAGCTGCTCTGCTGCTTGTGACAGCACCAGCACCTGTAGGACCACGCAACGGTGCTCATGAGAATGAGCTCCTGGAGGCAAAAAGAAGGACAGGATGGCTTCTTGCAGTAGCAGCAATGTCTCAAGTGCCGACCTGAAGTGTTTGCTGAATTACAATGGCAGCCTGTGCTTAAATAGCCTTGAACTGCCCTGCAGCCACATCGGTACTGTGCTAGTGATTTGTATCTGACTGAACACTCTTCAATGAAGAGGAATTTATTTATTTAGCTGTGTATCCGGCATCCCATAGTTCTCAAACAGCTACTTAGCTTGGACACCATTTATACTGAACAAGGAAAGCTTGTATATGTCTTCGTTAATATCAGTGGGAGTTAGGGTAAACATTAAAAACATCTAAATTATTTACGTGAATTACTTTAAAATATTTCCAATGACATGTATGTTAGGGATAATTTGTCTGTATTTCAAAAGTTTTCACATATTTTTAGAAATAGCTCAACCCTGAACCTGCTTGGAAAGAGGAGTACATACTTTATTTTTCTTACTCTCCTGTGCATGGAAATGTATAGAATTAAGTCTGAGTTTGCTGGTTTTCATATATAATGAAGCATTTGTTGTAAACATAAGCACCTAGTTTGCTGATATAAGAGGAAAACCTCTTTCTTTTCATTAGTAAATTGAAAAATGGGCAAGAAATGTGTAATTTCATATTAATATGAAGAATTAAAAGCATACTTTAATCTTCTAGCATATATCTGAAAATAACATGGGTGAACCTGAGCCGTATAGCATTTCATCCTAGGAATAATAAACCTGTTTGTTAACTGATTTAGCAACTCCAAGAGAAATCAAAGGGTTAAATTCTGAATTTATTTGCAGTACATATTCAATTAATCTCAGAATGTAAAATAGATTCAAAGAAGAGAAGGAATTAATTTCCACTTACCTAGACAGTATTCCTCCAAACCTAGTAGCATGAGCATTATTCTTAAATAAAACTTCTACCACAAGAAGACTCAAAAAAATATTAGCAGTAATTAATATCCTCATTTTCCACTACGTGGTAAAAACCAAACTTCCTCAGTGCTGACTCAGAAAACTGCTAACAAGTTGATCTTTTAATTGACTTACTCACACTTGGCTTTTAGATTAACATTGCTTTCAGAAAGCTGGAACATCGGTTTATGCCATTCACGAAGAAGTATGTTATTTACCTGACTGCTCTCCCCACTTACCTTTGTGGGGCTGGGGAGCCTGGTTGGACCTCTAACTTTAGAGGTGTTTTACCTACTCTTACCACTGATTTTATACCCTTTTTCTGAGGTTATAACCTCCAAGGTCTATTACTGCTCATATTTTTAAAGTCTTATACAAGAGATAACATGAATGAAAATTAAAAATACAGATATTGATAACTGATGTCAGGTTACAAAACCACACAGCAACTATAATACTGAGTGGCAGGTGTACGCCACCTCCTTAGTTCTGCTCACTGTAAATCTGATTTCCTACAAATATCTGAGAAACAGAAATGAAAATTGAACAAAAGGTAGAACAGCATACTTGTAAAGAAATAATGTAATATTAGCCTCCCCAAATCCATTTTAGAAAAACATAGCACAACATCAACTTAAAAAAAGTCTGAAGCCGTTTAAAATCAAGTCCAGTGCTGCAGATGTCTGTTCCATTGATGTAATATTACTTAAAACAAACATTTTACATGCTTTCTCAGCCATTTCACTGTTTTGACATGATCCACCCAAATATCTAACTGCTGTCTGGAACAATGGTTTGGAATGCCTCCAGGTTTCTAAGCTTTCTAAATGTTAAAATAACTAATATGCAGCATATGATGAATAAAAAGATATTGAGCAGAGTACAGCAAATGCTCCTAAAGTACTGACTTTACTCTAATGGTGATGCTAAATTAATAATATTACTTTTACATTTACAGAACACCTTTCTGCTGAAGATTTCAAAGTGCTTTATAAGCAAAAATTAATTTAAATCATACATTGGCTCTAAGAGGCAGATATATTACATTACCGTCATTGATTATCTCTGGAAACAAAGTAATGTAATAATCTAGACATTGCATTAATATAGTTGCAAGCTATTAACTTTTTATATTCAGGGACTATGCTTCATGAAGCTTCTTACAAACTTGCTTTAAAAAGCCCATAAAAACTTGGTCTCTTTGAAAATTTCTATCAAACATATATTAACCATAATTATCTGTTTTTAATATATTGAGGATTTTAAAAATCTCATTCCTCGCTGTTGTCTGCTTACTACAACTCCGTTCAATGGTAGAAGAGTGTGTGGGTGTATATATATATAACAGCTTAGTTATGGTAGTAAAGCTGTTATCACAAGACAAGGAGTATGACATCAACTGAGGCGTATGGGTAAGAACAAAAACTCTTCAAAAATTACCTTAATCAGTCTTCAAACGAGCACTTTAATAAAAAACATGGGAGAAAAATACTATGTTCTGACAGCTTTATGCATTGCAGAAGAACGTCGATTTTCATCTTTTCATTAATCTTTCAGCCCAAAAGAATTTTGATTAGTGTGTCCACTAAATATCTACCCCATACTGACTCCAGCATACTCCACAGGTAGAACTGTAATTATTAGGAGTCACAAGATCTATAATACCCTAATTTAGACCAACAACACTGCATCTTCTGCTGGACATTAACTTAGAGGTACCTTCATGAAACATGTTAAAATAATTTCCATTTATATTATTTAAACCTGTGGGCAAACGTGCTACGAAAACATGCAGGCTAGCTACGCAATGTAATCACTAACATTTGAAAAACATGTCTTATTCATCCTTGGCAGTAATTGTTAACAGTCTTTCACAATCTTCTGAAGTCTCCGAAAACTCCACACCAAAGACCTCTCTTACCTAAGAATAAATTTCTTGATCTTCCACTGTCCACTTTTGCTGAGACGTACTATAAAACTGCAAAACAGTTTAGACTCCAAGCAAATGTATGATTAAGGTACATTAAAATAGCCCAACTACCCTTCACAAGCTTTTCCCTTGAAGTGTAATCGTTGTGCTTTGATACCACTTTTCCCAGCAGCAGTAGCAGAGGCAGTCTCCAAAGGATCACGCTTTCTTTTAAGGGTCCACTTGGCTGGGAAGCCAGGGGGACCTTTCTACAAAAGAGTCTCCCACTGTGTGGACCACCACTCCTTCTGGAGTTCATGGAAAACAAAACTAACCATCAGAGGGACTTTCCGCATCAGGAATGGGGTGAGGAAGGAGAATGACTGACCGTATCACTACATGAGTCTAAATGTACTAAGACTCCACAAAAATGGAATTTGCTGACACCTGGACAGTGACAAGTTAAGCCATAGCGGTGAGCTACTAAGTTAAGAAAAGTTCAGTGACAACAGTGTTGTCTGCACACTCACAGATATTACTGTCTACACTGGTACCACTGGTGTCCCATTTTCAGTTTTCCGTTTCTCTCAGGAAGACCAGAAAACATGAAAAGCTGAAATTTCTACCTTATCATTCAACTCCAAAAAATGACCTGCAGAATTGGGTTTGTATTGTTAATCTGCTTATATATATATTAGTGCTAACTTTCTCTCTTTTCTACTTGACCAACATTGTGGGAATACTCTTCCTCCATCTTCATTCAATAACATCTACTGGTTTGATGTCACTCAATGACTTTCAGTGTTCATGGACACTCATGATACCTGGTCTAAATCAGAACATTATTCTTTCTTGGAGAACCACAATTTTCTCCCTAGGCTCTCACCTGTCCTACAGGAAAGCTGTACTTGGTGCATCAGAAGCAGCGACAGCTGGTGTATATGACTTTGCCTGACACCCCTGAAGAGCACACGCTCTTCCCTGCACTACAGCCAACGATACGGGGCATCAGAATGAAGGAGTGCTTTCATGCCTTGTGTAACGATGCAAAGTAAACCATGATATAAATCTGTATATGACATGCTCATAAATGAAGTTTAACACCCTGATATTTGAAATAATCCATCACTGGATGAAGAAAATATTGTTCTTAAACGTATAATCAATATTTTCAGAACTGAAGAAAATACTCAATAGGTAATAATCAACAGGCTTTCCTTCAGATTGTGCTACCTGTATTCACAATGAGTAATCCTTCTTAGAGTGTGCTGCTTCAAGTACGTTGCAAAATTTTGTAAGGCATTAAGCAGGAAAAGTTTGACTCAGATCTAATCCTGGCTTCACTATTATAGAAGTTAAAGTAGACAAAACCTTAAGAGGCATGGAGGACTTTCACATGCAACAACTCCTCCATAGAACTGGTAGGTTCTCAACATGCTCTAGAATATGGCCCATTACAAATCCACTGAGAGCAAAAAAAGAGAATTTATAAAAGCAAATAACTATTTCAATAACAAGACTGAAAAATTTAAATATTATCACAAAAAGAAATTACCATCTTGTACTCCACTCATTGTAACTGTCTATTTATATACTAGAAGATTTTCAAATTTTGTTTTATCATCTCAGTAGGAACACAGACTATGTCAGTCAATCTGTTGAAGAGGCAAACAATATGGCCATTATGTTCTCAGTAATACACACAATCTTGGCTTGAAGTGCCAAGACGCAATCATTACCTACTTAACACAGCTATCTGTGGTATTTCTAAGTCAGCAGCTACTGCAATATTCAGACATGACAAAATGTTTTGTCATTACACAATGTCCTTCAGTCAAAAGATCTCATCTACATGACCTTAAAACAAACTGATGTTATATAAAGTCACTCATTAAAATACTAGTTTATTTAACCTTAAAATAACCACAACGCTTAAGTAAATACTATTGAGTTATGAATGAAGTCAGGTCTTGCTATCCTTAATTTCACTGGAACATTTTCTGTACAGTCAAAAAAGGAAACTGCAATATTACAGGAGACTGAAATTGTATAGATTTCTCTAAAATTTGGTGTTTAACTCATGCCAGGAAAGGCTTTTGAAATCTCCCACAGCTTTACTCCTTCTTGGGAAAACAAGATCTTTTTAAAAATCAGACTGTGCTTGCAGGGAGGAACTGCTATAGGATATTCTATGAAATATCCCAATAGACAGATGAAACACTGACACCATTATTTTTGCATTATACTTTCTGCAACCTAAGTTTCAACAATATATCAGATAACCTAAGATTGAGATGAAGCAGGTTCTCAAAAGAACCAATCTAAACGCAGAAGAAAGGACAGTATTCTTATCAGTAAAGAGGAGCAGCAAATTTGGAGCAGGAACTAGTGAGCTGGCAGATCAAGGCGCTTGTAAACGCAATTGGGAGAGTGCCTAAGTGCAATCAGAGGTGACCTCTGCAGGGAAGGCTGCTCATTAACAGACTAAGAGGGGAATGAGAATTGTGATGATGAAAACAAAGGCATGACCCACACGTAGAAGAGACGAAAGAATGAGCAAGTCTTCCAGACAAGGACAGAGAGGTTGCTGATGTTCAAAAGGGACATCAGCGATCACAGCACAGGTATGAGCGAAGATGAAACCAAAGGAGAAAGTGGTGGGGGAGTGGAAGTCATCGGGATAAGGTGTTTGATGTAAAGGAAAGGAGACAGAGGAGAGAATGGAGAATTAAGGCTTGGTTCTGACGGCAATAAAGCCTCAGTTCAAGCAATTCAATTCCTGAAGGACATTATTATCTTAGACTAAAGGTGAGGTACGTGGTGGGTTCCAGGTTGGAGGGGAGGGAGTAGAAAAGGATAAAGGACTTCAGCAAAGTGGAAGTATTTAGAGAAACACTGTGTTGAAGTTAATTGCATGATACTGCTCTGTTTACTTGGCTGAAGAAAGAAATCCAAACACAGATAATTTGCAGAATAACATTATTAAATCTGAATGAGAGTTAACATCAAAAAAGAGCTCTGCATTGCTACCTCACAAGCAGCTTTTTTTCAAAGGAACTGACTGACAACCTTGATCAAATATAATTCATACAGGAGTTTTAGGGGACTGGGAAAAGCAGAAGGATAATTTCTCTGAAATTATCTCTACCTACAGAGCTGGTGCGCTACGGTCATGGCGGCTGTTCCCTCTTTACACATTTTATACGTCAAGGTTAAGCAGTCTCCTAGAAAGCTGACTTGGGCTCCTCCTCAGCCTGAGAGCATCCAAACTACAAGCCTGAAAGCCCAAGTGTATGTTCTAAATCATTAAATCTAGGCTACATCTAAGTCTCCCAACTTTCTGAACACGTGTTTAAAACATTAGGTACTTTAGGACATTGTACTCTACACTCATCACATCTGAAGATGCAAAACTTACAGTACTTTAAGCACCTTATGGAGCATCTCAAAGGGTGAAATGTATAGAAAGGAGGAGGACCAATTGCACTTGTGGTCTTACACACCTGAGTTGTGCCCAAATCCCACTTAGATAGTGCTAATACGGATCTTGCCACTAGTTCTCAAAAAAACAAGGAAAAAAAAGCACACCCCCTTCCCTGCTTTGTTAAGATGATGTATTTTTTTTTAATATTGGTGTTTTAGAAGTTTTTTTCAACTATTCAAAAAAATACAGGTAAGCTATGTTTACCTGGTATTATTTTGGATAAACTATTATCTCATTCTCATTGCTAGACGAAACTGAAAAATAACGCATTAATTATTAATAATGCCAAAGACAGCATAGATTTCCTAGCTTCAGTAACTTATGGAAGAAACACAATTGGGCAGATCTCCTCTCCTAAATTTAATTTTGCTCTGTGTCCAGTTAGAAAGAAAATCTAGCTATCTAAAACCCTTGCTAAAAGATGGAATGAAATTTTTTCCATTTTTAAAAAAAAACTAGCACATTGACTCAGCAGTTACAGAGGCGAGCTGGTATTTAAACATAACCAACTGCTATAAGACTCTAGCTAAGGTTGTGAGACACACAGAATGTAGATGAGTGGCTCTGCTGATGGAACTGCCCCCTGGAACACACGCTGATGATGTAATATTCACCTGAGAGTATGTTTGCACACAAAACAAAACAAAAAACCCCAAACCAAAGAGATGGAAAACTGCTCTTCAGTGGCCTATGCTTCATCAAATAAGTGGTGGTGTCAACCCCTCTTAGTGTGGAGTTCCCCCTGTTGAGAATGACAATTCAACAAATATTTAGTGATGTATCAATCTAACTCCTAGAAGAGTGTATTATAATTGACAAAGTTGAATAAGTTTGGAAGTGATTCAAAAGTGGAGTCCGGTGGAACAGCAGTACTCAGTGAGCAAAACCGCAAACAATCCACTGCAAATTACTTTTGAAATGCACCCAAAAGAATCACCTATTTCAGCAAAATAGAACACATATAAATTTCAATTTAAAATGTCTGAAATACAAAACAAAAAAACGTTACTCCCAAACTATAGACTTCAGTTACTGTTCATGAAAATACAGGGTATTAAATTATCTACAGGAAGTTTACACCAAAATCCCCACTTGAAAAACAAGGATGTAGAAGACTAAAACAAAAAGTCTTTAAAAAAACTAGAGAGAGCCAGAACTGTAAAGTTCACATAAAATTTGTTTCCTCCAAAGTAAAAATGTATTTGTATGCAAAGTTTCATAAACACACAGTTTATGTTGTATTTATTCTTCTCTCCCAAAATGGTAAAGAAACAGTGAAGAAAGAATTTGAATGTAACCATACAGTTAGGGCTTACAATAACACCATATACAGTGTTCTCATTCCTTTTGTATTTCTTATATTCTTAATCTCTTACTATTTAAGTAGATGTAAAAAAACCCTAACATATATGTTATTTCTAGAAAAATGTTCAACATTCCTCATTACAGACTTAAGAAAATCTTCTGAATGTTTATTTCCTTTTTTCCTTTTCTTTTCCTTTTTTACCAAGGATAATTACATGAGATCAGATATCTTTATTCCTTCGGAGATCATCTGTTCCTGCTGCTCATTTACCATCTGAAATCAAACTAATCTGTTGGTGACAATCTAATCATCTTCACAGTAACTAATTGTGATGTCACAAACAAATGATTATGATTTCAGGTGGTGAACAAACAGCAGGAGCAGATGTGCTCTGAAGAACAAAGAGTGTAAAGTCATGCACTAATACCTAGTAATAAAATGTTAGGCAAGAAAAACAAGCCTGTCCTTTACAGAGAGGTACCAACGCTCTGAATGCATTTTTTTTATTATTAGTTTTTCAATACTTTCTGACTCTCCAAGTTGCTGGAGACAGAAAAAGGAAAATTATGCTATGGAAAATTGAGGGTGGGAAATCTATGAAAACAGTTGGGCTACCTTCTTCCCTGTTAGAATTATAACATATAAAAAACCCATTACCTTTTCCCTTTATTTTTATATAATTTTGTTCTCATCTAGAGCTTCTCTTAGAACATACACCATATGATGTTTGTGGTTACCCCATTGAGAAATGTAAAATCAAAATATGCGCCTAAGAAAATGCACTTTGCATTAGGATTGTTTGTTTCACATTTTGCTTTTATTGATAACAGAATGCTCATTTATCTCTCTGGGTTTGACTTACGCAGTTAACAGTCAGCATCTCCCGTATGGGCTGCAAATGCTTGTGGTCTGCCCACAGTGTCTCAAAGTCTCCTCCAGAAGCATCAAGACAAAAAACTCACTCAACGTACCTATAATTTCACATGTGTATAATGTCCAATATCCCAACAAAGAAACAAATAGCTCCTTGTTTCATCTTTTAAGATTGTGAAATTAAGAGGAAAGGGAAAGAAGTAAACCTTTGGTAAGAAGCTTTGCCAGTGAGCAGGAGGAACA
Source organism: Coracias cyanogaster (assembly GCA_033124195.1). Classification (NCBI taxonomy): domain Eukaryota; kingdom Metazoa; phylum Chordata; class Aves; order Coraciiformes; family Coraciidae; genus Coracias; species Coracias cyanogaster. Next base: position 9,150 of record JAVSBS010011147.1, read on the forward strand.
GAACTGAAGTTTGCTGCAAGGATAGCTGGAAAAGTAACAAGATAGAAGGGAATGGGAGAAGTTAATTTTAAAGGATATTTAACAGGGAATACTAAAAATGCATTGAGTGAGTATATAGAGGGATACAGACTGCAGGGTATTTCTCAGCAAAACCAAACTACCTAGGGGTACAACAAAATCTATTCTTCAACTGTACTAAAAAAAATAACTGTTAGAATTTTTAGTTTTGTTGTATTTCACTTTACTATTCTAGTTTTACTTCACACAGTTTCAGATAGAAACACAGTGCACGACGCACACAAAGAAAGAGTTTTTTGCCCGCAAAAGGAAACTGAGGCACAATCAGTTGTTCTAGCAGGACACAACTGTTTTCCTGGAATAAAATTGCTGGAAATCTGCATAAGAGCTGCCATATAGCAGATGTCGCAAATCTCAGAAAATCTGAGAAGCCTTGGATTTACAAGACCACCGAAAGTTAGATTTTAGGGCAACAAATGCAAACTGTACATTTCTCTTATAAGCAAGGATATAGAAGGGAGGAAGCTGCTCCATTTGTCCTCTTCGAAACTTCCTACGATAATGATGACACTGCAGGAGTAGATGGACCTACAACAACTGTTGTTCTTAAATATAAACATATTCAGACCTGAAAGGATGTGACATTTTTGATCTCAAGCAGTGAAACTTGTTTGGAACTGCCTTAAAAAACCCCTGCACTTCACAGGTGCATGAGACATCATGCATGCAAGTGATTTCTTGTATTCAAAAGGAGAAGACACTTAAAATTTCCTCAGTTCTTCTTGACTACAAAGCTTTGAAGTCATCTTGGACTCTGGGGCTCAAGGGAACATCAGTGGGTTTGCATAGGGAAACCTCTTAATAATACTCATTCTTTATTAGAATTTTTTATGCAGTCCCTGTGTGGGAATACACATAATATTCTACCAGAGGCAGAGCAGGCAAAGTGCTTATAGGTAAAAATGTACTGGCAGACCAACCCCCTACTAAATACTAGCGCAGCATTTCAACAAGTAAACACATCTACGGAAAACCGGTGAGAAACATCAAGTGACACTGCATACATCTCCTCCAAGCGCGGCAAGCCCCTGACCTCAGTCACTTCCTGAAAAACAGGCCTCTTCTTAGAGCCATTCCATAGAGTCTCCATTTAGCCCATACCTGGGGATAAACTAGAGCAGTTGCTCTTTCCACCAGTGACCTCTCCCCAGCCAGGAAGGGGGATCAGGACAAGGAGAGGAGCCTCATGGGTTGAAATGAAAATTGATTTAATGAAACAGCCAAACTACTAGCAATGCCACTATAAAGTAAACAGAGTTATACTTAGCGCAGCAAATGTACACTGCTGACAGTAAATGGGAAGGCAGTCCTGAGGAGCAGGAGATCCCTGTCCTCAGCAAACTTCCCCCTTCAGACTGAATGTGATGTCCATGGGATGGGATACACCTGTAGCCAACCTGGGTCAGCTGCCCTGGCTGACTCCAAACTGCCTCAAGACCACAGCTGGCCTAGGATTCTGTCCCAGCAAAACCAGGACAAGTAGGAAAGTATGAGCTGAACTTACTGGTTACCTAAGTAACATACAAAATATGTTCTGTACAATTTCTATCCAGAATCTGTGGTTCCTTCCTACCCACCTGTGGTTCCCAAATAATGCATAGGTGTGATATCTATGTTGAAAGATCTACAGTATAGAAACTACTACTGTGGCTTTCTAAATAAAAACATACTTTAAGAAGAGTGCCAGCAAATCCATAATTCTATCAGGAAGGCCATTTTAGTTTAGAAATACCAAGAGAGGTTTCAGTGAGAAACTCAAAAAGACCTATTAGGGATTCATTCAGCTAGGGGTGATATCACATTAACACATTTAAGGATGAAAAATGTGTTTCTAGGTGTTACAGGAATCCTGGATGAGACTCTAAGGTGAAGAAAGACTGGTCTGTCCTCTATGTAATGAACATATTCATTCTCCTCTTATGCTTTTATATGGAAATCACACTTAAGCTGTAAATTTTAAAGAAAACAGTCTAGAAGACAATGGCCCTTTAGGAGGTGAAGAGTTAAAAACATTTTAAAAACAGATTAAAAGACCTATGCCTATTGATAACATTTTGGATTCAAACTCTTCCTTTTCCAAAAGGACAGCACAGTCTCTCTGAAAAAAAAAAATGAGACACTTTAACCAGCTGATTATTACAAATGTGGCCTCTAGATTAGAACCCTCAAAAAAGGAATTAAGCGATTAAACACAGTGGTCTCTGAACAGCACTGTCTGAAATAAATGCTCTACGTCTATTGACATGACACCTCCTTTGATTTATAATTTACTTGGAGACAGAAGAACAGAAATTAAGGCATCTAGAAATGTCTTTTGTTCATTAGAAAAACATCCCAGAACGAAAACCTGTTTTTGTACCATGGCCTGTGGTGGCTGCAAAAAGGTCTGTGAGCTGGGGAATCTGTGAAAAATAAGTTCTTTACTCAGGACAGGTTTAAAATATAATTTTTGTTGATCTTGTCTCCTGCTGAGTGAGAGGAGTTGTAAAACGCCTTTGTGTTCTCCTTCTAGATCTGGATTTACATGTATAACTGCCAATGTTTTCTTGCCAGATGAAGCGTGGGAAAGGGATTGTTTTTTCTTGTTGGTGCAGTAGATAGTTGTGATGTCATTTATAAATGTTTGCTATAAGACACTGCAAGGATAGGAGAGAAAAGTTAGAGGTCTTACTCTGTTGTCCCAAACTCCAGTACGTTAACATTTGAAGATGTATCACAGGCCATGTCCTTAAGAGATTTTGACAGTGCAAAGAAAAATCTGGAGACTGAGGACAGGGCTGGAAGGAAGCAACTAATAAGAAGTCTTAGATGCTGTAGAATCCTTCCTTTCAGGGAAACACAGTAGCATGTGCTCAACCTGAGATCACTTTAAGTACTAGGAAACTTTTGTGTAAGTTGAAACACAAATTATTCCCCAAGTCTAGTGACTGGGAATATTGCATATATACTGGAACACTATTGAACCCCCTTAAAGCCTGCTTTCAGGACCATGTCCCTCAGACACATATAGGCAAAACATAGAAGGTAGCTCATGTGTGTGTCCGTGCATTGGGTCTGGCAGAGCTGATTATCCCCACAGCAGCCCTCATGGTGCAGGGTTTTGTGCTGGGTGCTAGAAGGGTGTTGATAACACCCCCGTGTTGTGACTGCTCCTGAGCAGGGCTCGCACAGCACCAAGGCTCTTCCCAACATT
>JAVSBS010011147.1:12830-47583 GCA_033124195.1 Coracias cyanogaster
CAACGGGCAATGGAAGCACTGGGATATAAATTTGGCAGAAGCCACTTGGCTTGTAAACACCAGAGGATCTGTTAACCATCCTGGTCCTGCCCAAACAAAACCCCTACATACTGTGGGAGGAGATAAGGTCCCTGTAGTGCACACAGGGAAGTGGCTGGAGAAGCCAGTGTGGATTGCTCCCCCTTTGGGAAAAGGCAAACACACTCGTGGGAGTGTTTTTGCTCAAGAACCTGGGTGTACTTGGTGGGTAATGCGGGAGGATGGGGACATGCGGTGTGTGCCTCAAGGAGATTTAACCTTTGGGGGAAGATAATTTGAGGTGTGAGTTGTATGTTGCAGGAAGTGATGCAGTAGGTGTGCGACAAAGAGTGAATTTCGTAAAAAAACAGATGAATGCAATGATGACCACAACCTAGCCGGTGCTGGTGCCCAACGATCAAACATACTGCTTCTCCTGTCCTGAACGTCCATCCTGAACATCTGGAAGGGTGGAACAGGGGATACTGCTAAAGAACAGGGGATAGTAGTTAATGAGAATGTATTCATCTGTATGTTGGGTATAAAGATGGTTTAAGTGCGTAGATTAAGGTGTAAGTGCTGATAAGAAGGAATTTTAGGAAAGTTAAAATGATGGAACTGTTAAACATGTATTATGTGAGGCCTGAGCATGATGCAAGTGGTATGGAATAAGGGGCGGAGACTGTAGTGGGTCTGGCTGAGATGGTTTTCCACATAGCAGCAGCGTTTTTGTGCTAGGAGCTAGAAGGATATTGATAACACACCGTGTTGTGACTACTGCTGAGCAGTGCTCACAAAACACCAAGGCTCTTCTCAACATTCACCCCCCGAAGTGGGACGGGGTGGGCAAGATCCCACCACATATATATATATATAATAGCATACTTGAGGTGTGTTAGTGCACGTAAACCCAAGCTTTATGTTTTAGAATCATTAAGTTTGGAAAAGACCTCTAGGATCATCAAGTCCAACCTTTACCCCAGAATCTCCCTGACCCCTAGACTGTGTCCCAAAGTGCTACATCTACTTGTTTTTTGAACATCTCCAGGGATGGTGAATCGACCACTTCCCCGGGCAGACTGTGCCAATGCCTAACCACTCTTTCAGTAAAGAATTTCTTCCTCATATCTAATGTAGACCTCCCTCAGCACAACTTGAGGCCATTATCTCTTGTCCTGTCATTAGGTACTTGGGAGAAGGGATCAACACCAGACTCACTACAACCTCCATTAAGGTAGCTGTAGAGAGCATACAGATTAGAAGATTTTTAAAAATTTGTTTAAATACCAAAGCTGGTTTGATGCCCACAGAAAAGTGTAAAAAGAATTTAAGAAGTACAGTCAGAAACTAATTGAAGATAGTGAACCATCATCTGGGAATTACTAGTGCCAGGGGTAGTTCTAAAGGTGGAGACAGCAGGATCCATTCCTGCTATAATTCCTTCAAGGGTCACCTCAGTTTAGTCTATCTTTCTCTTTTGCTAAGCAGAAACTGCAGCATATGGATGGATGAGGGGAAATTGTTAGGGACACCTCCCACTAGACTAGGTTGCTCCAGACCTCATCCAATCTGGACTTGAACACCTCCAGGGGTGGAGCATCCACAGTCCCCCTGGGCAACCTAGATGAGTGTCTCACTACCCTCAGGGTAAAGAATTTCCTCCTTATTTCCAACCTAAATCTACCCTCTTTCAGTTTGAACCCATTAGCCCTTGTCCCATCACTACAGACCTTTGTAAAAAGTCCCTCCCAAGCTTACTTGTAGGCCCCCTTCAGATACTGGAAGGCTGCAATAAGGTCTCCCTGGAGCCTTCTCTTCTCCAGGTTTAACAAGCCTAACTTTCTCAATCTGTCTTCATAGGAGAGGTGTCCCAGCCCTCTAATCATCTTTGTAGCCCTTCTCTGGACCCTCTCCAACAGGTCTGTGTCCTTCTTGTACGGGGGGCTCCAGAGCTGTACACAGTACTCCAGTTGGGGGTTCACCAGAGCAGAGTAGCGGGGCAGAATCAGCTCCCTCGACCTACAAGCCCCAATTCTTTTGATGCAGCCCAGGACATGGTTGGGGCTTTCTGGGCTGCACTGACACATTGCTGGCTCATGTTGAGCCTTTCATCAACCAGCACCCCCAAGTCTTTCTTCTCAGGGCTGCTCTCAATCCACTCCTTGCCCAGCCTTTTATTTGTGCCTGGGATTGTCCCAACCCAGGTGCAGGACCTTGCACTTGGCCTTGTTGAACTTCATGAGGTTGGCATGGGCCCACCCCTCAAGCCTGTCAAGATCACTCTGGATGGCATCCCTTCTCTCCAGCATGGTGCTTGCACCACACACCTTGGTGTTGTCCACAGACTTGCTGAGGGTGCACTCGATCCCACTGTCCATGTCATCTACAAAGATGCTGAACCGCACTGGTCCCAGTACTGATCCCTGAGGAACACTTGTCACTGGTCTCCACTGGACATCGAGCTGTTGAGCTCCAGTCTTTGAATGCGACCATCCAGCCAATTCCTTATCCACAAGTGGTCCATCCATCGAAACCATATATTTCCAGTTTAGAGACCAGGATGTCATGTGGGACAGTGTTGGAACACTTTTGGAGATGATGCCAGTTGCTCTTCCCTTATCTACCAGCACTGTAATCCTGTCATAGAAGGCCACGGAATTTGTCAGGCACAACTCGCCCTTAGTGAAGTCATGTTGGTTGTTGGTTGCCACCAATCACCTCCTCATTTTCCATGTGCCTTAGCAGAGCCTTCAGGAGGACCTGCTCCATGATCTTGCCAGGCACAGAGGCGAGACTGACAGGCCTGTAGCTGCCCAGGTCTTCCTTTTTTCCCTTTTAAAAGCTGGGTATTATGCTTCCCCTTTTCCAGTCAGAAGGAACTTCACCAGATCGCCATGACTTTTCAAATATGATGGAAAGCAGCTTAGCAACTTCATCTACCTGTTCCCTCAGGACTTGCAGATGCATCTCATCAGGTCCCATGCACTTGTGCATCTTCAGGTTACCTTGATAGTCTCAAACGTGATCTTATCCTACAGCAGGCAGATCTTCCTTCTCCCACTCTCTGCCTTTGCCATCTGCAACTTGGGCAGTGTGGCTACAGCCCTTCCCAGTGAAGACTGAGGCAAAGAAGTTGTTGAGAGCCTCTGCATTTTCCATATCCCTTGTGACCAGGTCTCCTGTTTCCTTCCAGAGAGGGCCCACATCTTCCCTAGCCTTCCTTTTACCACTGACATACCTGTAGCAGCTTTTCTTGTTACCCTTGATGTCCCTGAGCAGATGTAATTCTATCTGGGCTTTAGCTTTCCTAACCTGATCCCTGGCTGCTCAGACAGCTTCTTTGTACTCCTCTCAGGCTACCTGTCCTTGCTTCCACTCTCTGTAGACTTTCTTTTTGCATCTATGTGTGTCCAGGAACTCCTTATCAACACAGCCCTTGGAAAGAAGGCTCCTTGTTGGACCTGTGGTCTGTACCGCACAAAGGATTTCTGACGAACAGGATCTCTTTCATAAAACGAGAATATAAAGCCTCAAAATAATGACAAATTATAGACAATGGATATCCACAAAGAGTGGGCCTCTAATTTATTCCTTGGCTTTGGTACCTTTCTTAAATTCCTGAAGCTCTATGTGTCTGGTTTGTGATATTTGCAATGTAATTGCTATTCACTTATGCAATATTCATAGCTCTTTGGCAGGTCTACTTCACTCTGCCCATTAAGCCATTTTATTTATCAACTTCTTTCTTAAAATAGTGTATAATTTCAAGTGTGTTAAAAAAAGAAAACCAAAATAAAATAACAAAATAGCAAAGGTGATCTGAATAAAAGAAATCTTAGAAGGCAAAGACCTGAAACAGCCTGAAAGGAGCTTTAAAAAAATGTAGAAAGAGACATAAAATTGTTAAATAAATAATGAATCTTATTTAGTAATTTATGTTATTCGGTTATTATTCACTTTCCTCAAATTATCTTGTATATATTTTCCTAACAGTTTTATTTTTTATTTACTTAAATACCTATTAATTTTAAATACAAAGAAGAGGATATAAATAAATAAATAATCATCATGAATATTCCTTCAAAGTATTTATACAATTAGCAAAATAATTCAGCTACCTAAACCAGATATATTAATAATTCGAAATATAAAACTTATCCTCGGTGAAGTTCTGCAATCATAATTAGAAAACAGCCAATCTGCTACAAGTTTTTATGCAAGTAAATTGAAGGACTTTAATGGGACGTGACAAAACAATAATTTATAGCTCACAATAAATCAATGTGCTGCTATTTCTCAGACCTGTAAAAGCGGTTCAGCTATTATTATAACCTCTATCAAGGATTAAAGGTCTGACTACAAAAAGAAAGAGCTTTCTGAAATTAACTTTGGGAACAGAACACCAACTACTGTCATCAGAGGTTTTCTTCTGTTTATCTAGTAGTCAGGACAAGTAATTGGATCTTGCTCTTTGGGTGACAGATAAAAATGAACATATTATCTCTGGATATTTTACTTCCTCATTCAATTAAATTAAATGAAAACATTGTTTAAGTAGTTTATACAAAAGCTTTTTATTCTGATAAGGCTTTCTGCATGTCATAATGAATCCACTTCAACTTCCTGAAGGCAAGGGAAAGAGTAGAACGTTTGCAATGTGAAAATATTACAGAAGGGGAAAAATAGAGCTACTGTGTTTACAAGTATTCATAACAACTTGTATGCATACAACTGTTTTATGGAATTTCTCTGACTTCTTCTTTCGCAAGTCTTCTTAGATAAGGGAATCTTCTATGTATTCATTGCTTTTAAGATTCTTTTCTTAGTCAAATCAAAGATTTTGCTGTTACTGAGACTCCTCCAATGGAAACTCAAATTCTCAGCCCATCTTTCTAATTCTGGACCGTGTTACACAGTCCTCTTCCGACACCTCACACGATCACCTCTAACTCTGGACGCTCCCACAAGACTCTGAGCACGCAAAAAAGGGATCATCTGTGATAGAATCACTCGTTTTCAAATAGTTTCAGGTAGCATAAAAAGTTGGAAATCCAAGTTTGCATCCATAAATCAGATACTGCAACAAAAGGAATCCAGTATCCTTTTTTGCTTCAAGAGAAAAATAATAAATCATCACAGAAGACCACTGAGGTCCAAGACTGCTAGCCTATCTTGATAGACATGATGGAGGAAGGGACTTAAAAGATTTAAGTGAAAACATAACAAATTTTCTGGAGGAGGACGTGCTGGAATATCATAGATTCTCATTGTGATCAGAAGTGACATTTTGGTGTGGTTTTAGACAAGTCAAAACATATGGAGGTGTGCTGTCCTGAACTGTTCCAGCACAAAACTATTCCTGAGCAAAAAACCAGAAGAAAAGTTCTTTCCTCTTCCTAATCTTTCTCAGCCTGCTGTTGTGCTATCTAACAAAATACCACAGTTATATCTGATCTTTGTAAATGTTCTTCATTTAAAAATTAAAGAAACATTTAAGATCTACCATTTCTGTATTAGATCCAGAGCCTTTAACTGGACAGGCTGGAAGGCTTTTTTTGGTGGTATTTCAGGTATGAACAAAGCCACAAAGAAACTGAAAATCCGAAAATATTTAAAGCACTTCTTTTAAACCAAATTGAGAGATTCATATTCGTATTTCAGGATACTTGTTGGTATTGTTAATCCTCTGATCAACATTAGCAATTTTGGTTTTTTTAAACAAGTAAATAAAATCATGAACCATCACAGATAAAGACAGAAACCATCAGGTGAAAAAAAGAGAAGAGTATAAAAATAAAGTCAAACCACTATACAAAAAGCATCCAGAAAGCGTGTAACTTAATTATGCTTTGTTTCACCAAGAGAAAGAAGAAAGTTCAAACAGGCTTTCTGATACTGTGTTTCATATTCTTCTTGTATAACAACCATAAAGCAAAGAGCTAAACACAAAGGGTTGTGTCTCATTGTGCCACCATTTTGCTTAAGTTTGAACATAATATAGCAAGGGCGTTATCTCTAACATGACAGCAGATGATACCTGCATAACAAATTCTCGACGGCGAGGCATTCCTCTCTCTGAAAGCAGAACATACTCTGGCTCCTTCTCCTTTTTGGCCTGTTGGATCTGAGCCAGACGACTGATAGGATTCATTCCTTGACCGTATTCTGGTCCGGTCTAAAACAGGGTTAAAAGAAAGAATCATTATTTCAGCATATATACATACAACTATGACGTTGCTTCAGTAAATAATATACTAGGGTTACTTCTTCTTTAATAATCCCTTTGAGAGAATAAGAAGTAAATTTCTTCTTATCTTCTGATCATGAGAGAGAAGATAAGAAAGCTCAAAACTGTGGAAAAAAAAAAAAAAACAAACCTATTGTCACTGTTGCAGAAAGTGTGCAAACCTAGCATCTGTAAGCTACTAATAACCTCACCTATCTATGGAGGTCCTATGGAGATGGATGAAAATAATCAAATTCATCAGTCACTTATATCTCATTGTCCTGTTTCTATGATCCTTCCCCCTAACTCCTATTTTAATAGGTTGCTGCAATGGATCATGGAGTATGAGTATGCTAAGAAGAGGCAGTATTTACATGGGGACAAAAAAGATTTGCCATATAACAAGGAAGCTGTGTCTCTCAGCTTCCTGTCTTTCTTCTCAGCACTCCTACCTTCCATCCCACAATGTAACTAAAGGTGCAGAAGGTTTGCTCTGTTGGAAGATCATAGGAATTCACCCTCAAAAGCCTTTGATGTAGAGAAGCTAGGGAGGAATCTCCCCAATGCCTAGAAATGTTGCATATTGTGAGCCACCCACAAAGTCTTTAAAATGCTTAATAGACAATAGTTCTCACAGTAACACATCAAAATGCGTGGTTGGGGGGCAGGAGGATTGATTTGATGGGGGAAAACCAAAAAGAGTGAGAGACTGGCCTGTCCGAGATTACACAGACAGGTGTAACCAGTTCTTCCCAGCTATCTAGTTCTGAAATCCTTTTAATATATTAATACTTTCAAAGCAAACAGCTATGAAAATACTTGTTTGTAGAAGAAACTAAGGCCCCCCTAAATTTATCTGGAGTCATATTTAACTGATCTATATACCATAGCACAAAGAATGAACTTGCGCATGTAAATGGCATTTGAATGTAGAATTGGTTTTATGTTATTGAGCTATTTCCTTTTCATGAAGCCATTTGCAGGCTAAGAGAAGATCAGCAGAAGATTAGCTTGTTTGAGCTTCTCAACCTAAAGACATGATCAGCCACTGAGGACAAAGACCAGAGAGGGGTATTATATTAAGAAAGCTGTGCAGCAAATCCTACATAGTGTAACTGCTGAAGTTGTTAGAGAAGATGTAGGTGAAAGAATTAAGACAATGTCATGGAGAAGGGCAGCTGTGTGGGCAAGAAGCCAGGCAGAGAAAAAAATGCAGAGCAGGCTAAAAAAAGTGCAGGCCATATGATACATCCTCATAAATAAATATATACACAAATAAAAGAAGTTATTGTCACTTTTTTAATGTTCAAAACATGTGCAGGTTAAATTAAAAGAAATGAGCACACTGAAATAATTTCAGATTTTGGATATTCCAAATATAAAAACCTTCTACACATCCAGGTTATTTTAACTGTTAATGCCTCTTTCTAACACGGCCAACTTTGGAAAATTCAGTTTAAGATTAACCATAGTAAATGGTATATGGTAATATACGAGATATTTACATTATTATATCTTTAGCATCTTTCTTGAGAAAAACTTTCCAAAATGAGACAACCAGAGCCAATAGCCTTTTCAGATTAATGCTGATGCTTTTCCATTAAATAATTTTTTATGGTAATTTTCTCCTAGAAGTTTTTGAGAATTAGAACCCCAGAATTTCTATAGGAGACAGGTATCTCACTAACCTAGGGTTTTTTGAAAAATCACTCAGTCTGTTTTGAAGGCAAATGAAAAGAGGAAGCTGATGAAGTAAGTCCTGTGCGCGTTTTTCAAGCTCAGTTTTGCACTCTACAAAGTACTTGCTTATTTTAAATGGCTTTCTGTCGGCTGCTCCTATAGAACTCTGCACTTGGTGCACTGAGTATACACAGATTTCTAACGGTCCTGTTAGTGAAGTAAGTACTGGTTTAAATTATTTTTACAATCTATTAATGTAACACTAGATGAGAACTGGGTTCAAGCCATACCGGTATAATGCTGTCCAGCTTAACATAATGCAAGTCATGGACATAACATAATTCAGAAAAATGGAAGATTTTTCTTTTTTTAACTAACATGAGGCAAATACAGGAAAAGAGATGAAATGTGGTTCCTAAAATTATATTCTGAAGCATAGGTTTTGGACATGAAGGTTTCCTGGTTTTTCCTGCAATTCTAGTCTTAAGGTTCCTGATCTTTTTAGTGTCGGGCAAAAATGACTGTAACACCAGAGAGAAAGTGAGCAACTCTCCACCAACTTGAAACGAGTATGAAATGCTATTAATGTGCCCTTATGTATACCTAAGAGACTATTCAACGTGGCAGACAATAGAAAAAATGTACAAAGAGTAACTACTACCTCACAAAATAACACTCCCTAAAATAAAATGAAATATAGCAGATTTTGGCCACTTCCAAAGCCTCATATTCTGCACTGGACAGATGACAAGTTAATCTGATTAGTTGTTCAGTGCTGAGAATAGATAGCAATGCTTCATAAATATATGGAAATTATGTGGCTGCTTCATTTGGAAGACTAATTACTTCAGATGACCCTTTGGCTTTGTATGAATTTAAGATGAAATGAATTTGTATGAAATTAGGATCACCATAGACTGACTGACTTGTAGAAGTAGCAATAAATCTACTGCCACCAAGAATAAAAACAGCATTTAAGAAGATTGAGCTCACAAGGGTCTGGAGCCTCTAAAGGATGCCTCATCAGTGCAGCAAGAAGCACATGAATATCCTCTGAGACAGGGCGTGTTTTAGTGGAGGGATGGTTCAAAGCCTGCAAGTCCTCCATGGGCTAGTCTCCAGTCAATTTTCTATCTGTATTTGAGAGCTAAAGAGCATTATCAAACACATGTTAACATTAACGCAGGCACTTGAAATAAAAACAGCACTGTCCGTTGGTCCTTGACAAGTAACACACCAGGCTGAGATGTCAACACACTCTTGGTCTTCTTTCAAATCTTTCAAGAACCAGATAGAAACTGAAGCCACAAAATTCTCAAAAGTAGCTCCAAAAAGGGAGGAAGCTGGACGGTGCACCATTTTCCCATGTATCTACAATTTCATGTAGATAGGGAGGGAGGGGGGAGATAGACTAGGGAAGGAGACTAGACCAGGGAGAGAACCCCCACTTATCCTAGTACGGTCTCCCAGAAGAGGTGATGCTAAAAATTCACATGGCTGTACAGAGCTGCTTGGAGGGTTTGATCCTCCACTAGCCTTGAATCAAATCCCTGAAGACTTCAGCGATGTGACTTTGGTTCTTAAGCCAAACACCTTATAAGCCATTATGCTTGAGAATTTCTCAGCGTTCTCAGAATTTCAAAAAGCATAGGCATATCAGCACAGGCCAACATGTAACAGTATTGACAGAAAATGACAAATAAGCCTTTATAAATCTGAGTAACTCTGTTGTTTTCTAAGCAAACATTCTTAATTCTGTCAAAGGTGGACACATACCTTCAATATTGTTTTTGGACGTTTTTTAAAGTAAGGTTTTGGCTTTTCAATCACAGGAAGAGGAGGAAGTTTCTTAAGTTCTTGTAGGACAGCCATTGCAGCACGTTTCTTTGAGAGTTTCTTACTGTTGCCTTCTCCTTCTGCGGTGAATTCTCCTACCGTCACTCGTGTCACAAAGCTCTTCATGTGAGGGGGTCCGCTTTCTTTAATCACCTTTTAAGTGAAAGTAACACTGAGTCAAATGTTTGTATCTCTGCAATGTACTTACTACTAACGCAGTTTTCCTGCTAAATGAGGAGATTAGATGGCTTTTTTCATAAAATTTAGACAAGTACTAGTGACAGTACCAGGTGAGGACAGAAAATTAAGGCTAACTAGATAAAGAAAATCTAACCATCTTATACAGTGTTTCACAGACCTCTATTTTCAAAAACGTTTATACAATAACATGATACGCAACAATAATGCATATTTAAACCAAGGCTGCTGTTTTATTCCTTGCAAGGTGCATCACATACTAAATAAATCAGTTCAGAAAGGTCCACTGGGCTTTGGCTATTTTTTTTACATAAAACATATTCAAAACTATATTTATATGGCATTACTTAAACTAATTGGTAATTTTTCTCTACATTAAAATGTGGGATGTTCACATATGGTCCCAAACTTCAGTCTTAAAGACTCACATTTTCACCTGCTCCCAGTTGCAGGCAGCATGCCCGCTCTCAACTCTTACCTTGCCAGTGCACAGGCCTCAAGAGCGGTATCCCCCACCCTGCCACAATCTTGCCTCCACAACTCTGAGCTGTCTCTCCCAAAAGTACCAAAAGTATAATCAGAAGATCCACCAGACCTCACACAAAAGCAAATCAGTTCTGGAAAGTTTCATTTATTCATTCCCTTCCAAACATATGAAGGATGACAATGAGTAAACCCATCCAAAGTATTTATCCACCATTAAAAGCAACAATAACACACACAAAAAAAGAATCAAGTTCTGAATGTTGTGCCTTCCTTAGCTCTATTTCTGTCTTCATTTTTCCACACATTGATGTCTTCTTTTAGAAGGCTACACAGTTACTCTTGTTCAGTGGGTGGAAGCAGCTACCTTATTTCATCCTTGTTACACAGAATGTGTATAAGGAGACATCAGAGCATCTGGCAGGCATGTCTTTGCATTATCTTCAAAATCAAGAGAAGTATTTTTTCAGTAGGTTCAGTTACATCAAACCGTTTGTTGAAGTGTACTGCCTGAGTGCAAGGGAACTGAGGGAAAGGTGCGAGGGCCTTTTTAGTGTAGTAACTGTATTTTTAATGGGCTGAAACCTTCAACCTTAATATTATTAGAACATGTTTTGTATTAAAGTTCTTTTTATCAAGGTCATGTCCCTTGCATTATTTAGTTTTGCTGTTACACTGTAATGAGGTCTCCTTAGGCTTGTATTTCTTTTTTAAGCTCTCTTTGTGGCAACTTCACTCAGCAAATACAATTATCACAGCATACATCAATAAAAAGATACAAAATGAAAACGAACAGACAACTTTGTCCGCATTTTCCCAGAATAAGATTACATCTGTGCCAGCATGGGATTTTTATATTGTAGTCCAGGAGTGTTTCCATTCTATAGTAACTTCAGAAGCCTCGCTTGAATGTTGCTTCAGCGCACGAGAAGCTTTCAAGGCACTGAGCCACGGGAAGCTCTGCTGCCTGCACCAGCGCCGGGACGAGCCCCGTGCCAGGATCTCCTGCTCTCAGGCATAGCCAGGCTTTGTATCACTGCAAAACACCTTCCGTGGGCACATTGCAATGTTTCCCACTCTTTTTAAAAGGCGTTTAATCCATTCCTGTACATTGCCGTCCAAGTATTACAACATGCCGGCTGTAAAACAAGGCTAAATTAATCTTACTAAGGTCCTTAATCGTTCTTATTAATACCATTATATAGGTGTTTCTACTTATATGTAATATAAGGTATTCATAAAATATAAAAGAACATCTATACTGACCAGATGAAAAAGAACAAAATAACTTGCCTAAGAAATATAATTGCTGAGTTCCTAAAATACTATTTTTATATAAAAGTTTTCTCATATATATAAACACGTAAATACAGATACTCTTTTCATAGACATCAGAACATATTTCTTAATATAAATCTAATGTATTCTCCTGTGTTTTTCATCTTCTAAACTTTTAAGAATGTGACACAAGGTAAATAATTGCCTGGAAAACATTCAAAACTGTTTCTTTGTTAGTGTGTAAATGAAAAGTGTCCGTGTTGTCAATGGAATGAACCTCATAGGATTCAGATGGGATCCGGATCAAGCTAAATATCCAGATTTGGTAATTTAGCAAAAAAAATATTTATCTAACAACATTTTTGGTTAACCCTAGGTTCTAGATCTTTTCACTCCACATGATTTCAAACAGTTGTGCTATAAGCCTTGGGACAGAAAACAGTAAAAAGAAATTCAGCCTCTGCTATCCAAGAACACTATGTGCATTAGCACATTAAACTATTTCCTCAGTTGAAAGATATGACCTGTGGACCAAATCATGGCTAATTTAGAACTGAGAATTTGATTAAGGGTGACAGTTCAATACAATTTTCTTTTTCTGTTGCATTGATTTAAAGAATAACTCCAGCAAGAGAAAACACATGGGGCCAAAACATCCGTAAGGTCAAGTTACATCAAGAGTGAATTTGGCTCAACTTAATGAATCATGCTGACAAATGAAAAACAGCAGTATAATTACAATGAAAGAGCAACGCTGGTTCAATTATTAATGAGACTCCAGGTAGAAAATTTAAGAGTATGAACAGATTAAGTGGGGAAAAAAAAAAAAAAAGGGAGACAAAAAAGCAGATTAACATAAACACGTCACCTACATCCATAATTATTTAGAAGTTTTAAAATATCAATATATTTCCAAGTGCTTACACGGGAAACATAACAGATTTTTCCAGTTTAAAAGCAAAAAAAAAGGCTGGATGTTTTATTACAACCGGAGTGAGAAAGGGTGACCGTCATGCAAAGCCCACATGAGAGCTACTCAGCACATCAATTATCCAATCTGAAAGTCTTAATCCCCAGGAAAGCAGGAGCCAGAAAGGTGTGAAACTTCCCACTGAGAACTTGCTCTGTTCCCCAGAGCTGGCAATTTGGTCCCTTCCTGGTTCAAAATACGAAATCTCTCCCTCACTGTAACGAGACTGGGACGCAAGAAACTGCGACTCTTTTTCCCAGCAGAACACTGGAAGGGGATGGAGGGGCAGGAAATTTGCCTGTTCAGGCGCTCCATCCCCTCACTCTTGCTACTGAGAATGAAAAAAAAACATTACTGTATTTCACAGAAAAATACTGAAAATAAAATGAAATTTAAAGGCAGGAAATAACACCAAATCTGTCAGAAGAGCAAGAAACTCCGTTTTCGATGTTGTTAACATTTTTTGCCAGGAGACACATGACACTTTTCCTGTACTAAGTATACCCGCCTTCATTCTCCCCTTATCAAATGCACATCCTTAAACAAACTGAAACACAGGGATGAAGTTAAGAAGACGTTCAAAGCACTACCCCTCTTTTCCTTCCAACCTCCAAGCTATTCTGTGACCCATGACCATACATCTCCTTGTATATTAGTGTACTGACTTGGATGGAACTATTCCAAATACTTTAAAATACTTAGGGTAGAAAATGATGTGTGAAAACCGAAACGTTAATTATGAACTTCCTTTTTGAAACAGAGGCATGTGTTTCCATTACGTCTGATCTTATGCAAGAGTTATGTTCTTTCCATAGCTGCAAACTGATACACCAATACCCCCAGATACCCCAGTTTTATCCCTGAGAATTTACACTCTCTTAACTTTCTAATTAGTCCGTATTACACAGACTATAAATATGAAGCACATACACGTTTGTCATACTGAGGAATTTCTTAGTGAAAAACAATATTCTTTGTCTTTGGCTCTCTTATCTATATTCTGAGAGATTTCTCAGATTTCTAAGAAGGTCCAAATAGCTCATGTGACGTTGGCCAGTTTATGGATATGGGCCACAAAAAGTCAGTAAACTGCATGTGGCACACGGTAAGGCATGCCACAGCATAATTTATGGGTTTTGGCATGCAAATACTTCAAAAGGAAAAAGCACTGGAGAAAATATCCATGACTAGTATAGACGCTGCTCAAGTCCTTCATGTATACTCAGTCTAAATGTAAACCAAAAAGCAGAAAAATAAAACTTTAAAGATCCACTTTAAAAAGGTGTAAGAACTTTCTCATTAGAAAAAAATCTTCCTGTTACAATACACTCAGTCTCCCCTAGTTAGTTCATTGATAGCATTGGAGCAATTCCAAATATTCTTTATTGCTGAAGGTAAACAAAGGTGTCAGAAGCAGGTTCATAGATGAAATCTTGTGGAATGAGAAAAAAACCAACAATATGAAAGCTTAAGTAGAGATAGGTAAGGAGTCAAACAGTGTGGAAGACAAAAAGATACTTACAACTTTCTGAAAACAGCACATTGGATGCAAAATGTCTCAATGGGAACTTTTGTAGCGTATGAACACCTATAGTTAAAGCAAAGACTTTGGCTGACTGTTTTGAAGATTATTTTAAATCATATTTAGTGTGGCTACTACTGATTCTAATCCCACAGCACTGTACAGAAGATGCTTGAACTGTCTTTCTGCCATCCACACTAGGTCTGTAATATTTCTGAAAGAGCATCTAATTTAATGGTAATAACTCAGAGTCTTAGACTCTGATAAATTACCAATTTTTAAATTTATAATTTGCATTAATTCAAATGTCATATTCATAATGTAGTAATATTATCAACTGTGTTGAGTTTCATTGGCACTTTTTAAACACTTTCTTAGCAAACAGGTAAATACGTAACACGTACCTCAAAACTGACAGGTATATTGCGCTTCAGAGCAATTTCAAACACTACGCTGATCTCAGACTTGTTTGCATCTTTATCTTCTTCTGGTTCTTTTCCTGCTTCACCATTCTGAAAATGAAGAATACATAACCATATTACATTTTTTAGAATATGAAAAAATACAATACACTACTTTTCTGATTTCTCAAAGACTTTTGACTTCTGTCATGCTATAAGTCAGCACTTGTACAACCATCTCAGCACCCCATTGACAGATATCCACTGACCATGTAGCCATATATAATGAAGTTACGCTTCTTAACAGGGGAACACATACACATTACTTTATAAATTAATGACAGATGGCAAAATAACTTCTATGGATTTTAGTCTTATTAATGGCATAGATAATAATAATCTGAATACAGACTTCCTGTGTCAAACATAAGGATCAAACAGATCCTTTGACCTGTTTCTCCGTCTCTCTGTGGGTACCCCTTCCAACCAAGGAAGAACTTTCCAAGAAGTACAGAAGACTGTACTTCTCTCCGAAGAAATTCAGTGAATCACCCTCATACTTTGACTGGGTCACCAGGTTACAGGTGTCCTCAGCAGGTCCCGCTGGTTAATGGCCCCTCCATCAACCTCCCTCTGGGAGTTACGACTAGCATGAAAAGGTAGTGACAGAGAACAGCTTGCTCAACACAGAGCATTATTTATTTATCCATAGGAACATAACAAACAAAGAGGCTAAGAGATAAAACAACAAAAGGCACATGCGAACATTACCCTGCCTAAAATTCAGCTTTACTTTGCACTTTAGGTAAGTCTTCTTTTTCTCAGACAACTACCAGCATGGGGATCAGTCGAAGAGTTATCACCTTCTGCAAGCGATACCTTTTGGTGTTTGCTCCCCAGGCCACATCTTCCTTAGTTCTCAGAGGTTTCACTTGCAGCTACTTTCAAACTCCAAACCTCTGAATCTTTCAAACTGGGATTTCTCAACAACAATGTAGCCTTGGCCAGGCTCCTAATTTTTTATTAGTGGAGGTAAACATCAAAGAAACTTGGGCTGAATTAGGTGGTTTCCTGCAGAGTTCCCATCTTACATAACAAAGTCTGATCTAAATCTTCAGTCATCAGCGTAGCTACAAAATGCAGATACCGAAGTTATAAGATAACATTAAAAGAGCATTAGGTTCTTCAAATTAAAAATGACATTTATCAACCCTTAGCTACCATTTGTTAACTCTTAATATACTAATCTTTAAGATAATGCAGGACCAAAAATCCAGCAGTCAGCTACAGCATGCAGATTTGGAGTACTTTTTGTTTCATTAAATAGTTGCAAAATTTTGAGTCTGAAAAAAGCAATTTACGTCCCTGGCATCAATCTGAAGATAATATAAAACAAAAATCTATTAAGTTTATAGAAGCTGCTGAAAAAAACGGGTGCAGTGTAAAGCAGTAACAAGAGTATTTAGAATGAAATTATGTAGTACCTTTCACTCATTTCATATGATGAAATGTAAAGTACTACTGAAATCAAGAATGCAGGTTCATTATTCGTAGCACAGGCAAAGCGTTGAGTTGGTTCGCTGAGAAAGATCAACTGAACAGAGTTAAAAGGACAATACTTAAAAGTCAAAATATATTTTGAGGACATAAAGAGTATCAAACATGAATAGTGGGGTACTTCTATTCTGCAAAAAACCCTTAGTGAGAATCTTACTCAGCATTGTATTCAGTTAAGTTTATGTTTTATAAAGGACACTGATAATCTGAAAAGCTGACCAAAAAAGCCACAAGGATGAACTACTGATTAGAAAAAACAACTTTACACTGAGACACTATGGAAACAATCAGTTCCATAAAAAGATTTGAAATCACTTAAGCGTAATCTGTAAATGTATGTGAGGGGGAAGATTTTTAATACCTGTTTGTTAATACCAATTAGAAAATGAAGCTAAGTGAATTTAGAAGAAATAACTTGCAAATGATCTCTGAGATGGGGAATAATCAGCCACTGGCATACTTCACATCAAATAATACAAAATCCACTGGACTGTCACCAAGCCCTTAAGTCAAGAATGTTCCGGTTTTTTAACTATACCCTAGCTTAACTAGATATGTAGAGTCTAATGTAGAAATTACTGTTTAAAATCTCACGATTAATACAAACACATCAGTCCAGAAAATCCCCGATTGTCCCTTCTGCCCTTAGAATTTAATCCCTTGCATATTTTTCCACCAAACACACCAGAGAGCCTAGCCATGACTGTAGAACAGGGAAGACCATAGACTTTAAGGCTTAGACACCTCAGTATCAAGCAATAAAGTTTCAAGCCTTAGCCACATGGCTTCCCTAAGGAAGACAAAAATATGTTCAGGAGTGTCTCAAGTATCGTGCGTGTAAATTTGATACTCGTTGCGCTACTGACACTTGACCTGTAAGGCCTTTCTTAGCCTCAGCTCTATGAGACGGCAGAGGTTCTCTGGTAGACGCAACAGCTGTTTTATGAGAGCAAGTTCACATTCATCTGTAAGCCTGCCCTGTTTGCTGACTGCTTCTTGCTTCTGCTCACCTTACGCTCTTCTACACTTTTGCACAATGAAGCATTAAGATGGCAAAATTCCTCTTCAGTGGTTTAATACGGATAAAAGATTTTATCCTTAGGTTTTTTTAAAAAGGAACAATATAGAAGGTTGCATTAAGCACAGTTATGAAGACCAAAAGATGAACCCATGTATTTGCTGTGCTATATTTTATGGATCCCACTCCAGTGAAATTAAGAGTTACTAGCGGGATGGAGGCCTAGACCAGTACCCACAGGTCTGTCCTTGTTCTCCTCTCTGCTCTCCTTGGAAGCACAGTGGCAGTGACTGGGGAAGAAAGAAGCTCAATCTAGTCATGTAATTGAGCCCAGACAGACTCTAATGTGCACTGGCTCTGGACCATGCATCGTGTTTGAGGAATGCTAAATCAATCATTCTCCATAGCTGACCCAAGCTGGTCAGTTCTGCAGAAGAAAGCAGAGTTTTACTGAGCTGGACCATGTCCCACAGTGAGGGCACATACCATAACTGCATGACAGCCTTGTATGTATTTCACATGACCAGCAGCAGGAGGGAGCCTGAACCTTGGCACCGTGAAGCCCTTAAACTCTACTTCAAGCAATCTCCAGTTCTCAGGAGAGCTACACTTAGCTCCACCCAATGCAGCTCTTCGTACTTCATCATGACCTAGGCATAGTGCTACCTTCAGCCTTCTCCAGTCACCTACAGCTCTGACTCATGAGATGACTAGCCTGCAACCAGCTCCCTTTACCCTCAGCATAAACAAGCCACAGGGGTTTTTCTGACTGAGGACTCGATTTAGTCTTCTACCCACAGACGCTTGCTCCTGAGATCCTATAGCATCCCAAGTGGCCTTCAACTGCTGTACCAGAAACTCACAGTGCTCCCATAGGTCTTGCAAGCACTATGTGAATGTCTCCGTTAATCTATGGTACTGTCTCCTGACAAGTCCTGCCTGTTCTTCTCACAGCTAACCGTGGATTTGACTGAGTTTATATACATAACTTAGGGTAGAGGAGAATGAAGTTACTTTGTTAGCTCATGAGAGGGGCAACACTACAGCATACTACAAGAATTTAGGAAACGCAATTTGCCATGACTGCATCTCTAAGTCTGCACATCTTAATACACACTGATGTAAATAGGAAGTAAACAGACCCATTTAGGCAAGAACGTTAATTAAAGATTTGATTAATTTTGCTAGATACATTATATATGTACATGGACTGTGAAAAAACAGTATATAAGCCAGGTACATACTGATGTTAATTATATATAATATTTACTTATGTCTACTACTTCTTATGCTATGCACTTAGTGGTTTAATTTCCATTCTGATCAATGGTTATCTTGGATTCAAGGATTCTTTTGATAAAATATAATATGAAACATAGAATTTTCAAAAACTAAGAATATGCTGAGCTAAAAATATGTTTCAATAATATGAGATTCCCACTCAGGTTTGTGCTAAGGGTTCATTATCAATCAATACATTTGACTGAAAACCAAAAGAGAAAGGAAAGGAAATAACAATGAGAAAAGAAACAAGGAATTCTCATAAGACTTAACATATTATTTTTAAATAGTTTTTCTGTTGTTTTTTTTTTTTTTTAATACATATTAGTTATAGTAAACAATTTTGAAGAGACTTTCCTGATCCAGAAAAACAATATACCAAAACAAAAGGGTGAGTCAAACTCTCTTTGGATCAAAAGAAGGATGTAGACACGGTAAGTCAGAAAGAACAAAGATTTTAATACAGAAAATGATTTCCACTCTTAAAAAGCAGATCAAAACTACCACACAAGACACTGAAGGTACTATAAGCAATGTTTTGTACTGTGCACAGAAGTTCAACGGGTGTCATCAGAAAAAGCATATAAAATAAAAAAGTATCTCCTCATGCACTTAATTTTGCTTGACCGGACAATTCATTATATTATTCTGAGAATAATTTTTCTGTCAAATATTAAACAAAAAATATGACATGTTTTAATTTTTAAGTAGCAATATACACCACTTATAAACATAGCAGTGAGGAAGTCAGTTATTTAAAAAGGTACTAAGTGGCTAAAAGCCTAGTTCCATCAGATCGGTGATCAGCAGCCATTAGTGAGCCCCGTCAGGTTCTTAGGTACATTGTGGACAACTCATTTCAACTGTAAAGATCACATTCATGGCATAACATGTATCCAAAATTAATAATTCCTTCTCCATGAAGCCACTGATTAAATGGACATTTTCTCCACTTTTGGTATGATCTCAAGTATTTTATTTTTTACTTAATCACTGTTGACAATCCTATCCTTAAAATGCCTACTTATTTTTATTACTCAAGTCTAGCTCCATGTTAGGTGTGTTGCTATAAAGAAATAACACCAAGAATTTCTTAGCATTACTTCTCTAATTGCTGAGGCTAAGATGAAGAAAAAAAAACATTAAAACATTAAAAAAAAAGAAAAACTGGGAATTAAATTAGTATCTTAATGTGAAGATTAGGAACAGTTTTCCGAAATACAAACCTGCGGTAATTTTTCTGGAATAGGCTCATTCTGGAGAGCTTGAAGGGCCTTCATTGCAGCATTATGTCTAGCAGCTTGACGAGTCTTTCCTTCACCAAAAAACTCACTGTTACCAACAGTTAACTGGACATAGAAAATTTTAGGCACTGGGCAGTGATATCTGGAAAGAAGTCATGAAAAGAAAACAACAATAAAAGTTACTATCAATTTTATGTAATATAAAGCAGCAGTTAGGGATAAGGCATTCGCTTTTCTCACAGAGTAAGACCGAACTCAACTACATGGACCGTTTCTCAGCAAGGCTGTCAAGAACTCTGACAGCAGCTCCTACGTGCACCCACATTTGCCGGGAGAACCAAAAGCTCTGGTGGAAGCCAGGTCTAGGAGACAACTCCTGTCCCACAGGAAAGTGGCACAGAGGAAGGAGGATTTTGAGTGCTCTCATCTGAAACCTGCTGCCATAGATCATCTCCTGGGGACAACCAGAAAGTCAGACAGCAGGGACGGAGTAAATTGGACAGCATACTTCTAAACTCCCTTTAGAGTTCAACTATTGAAATTGTTATAGCGGCCAAGAAGGCATTCTCTTCCAAAAGCGTAACAGAGGGTAGGGAGAAGATACCCTCCAACCCTGCAGTAGCTAGACATTTTTTGGGCACTGAAAGAAAAGTGGCAATCACCACCACATTGTTTTCCATTTTTCCTTCCTATAGAAAATTTCCAAATATAATGGCAGGGTCTGTTTATCTAAGTATGTCTGAAAAGCACCAAAAGAAAGATAAAACAAAGAATCGAATGCTTTCCTATTAAATGGCAGAGCAATTATTCCTTAAAGAAAGCAGTATCTTTATTCATATCATCAATGCCACGTCTCTGTTTGCAGTAATACAAATAGCTAACCCTACCTATGCTGCCTACCCTGAAACCTGTCTCTCCCTAGCAGAGAGTGAAGAAAGATATAATGCCATTATTGGATTTTGGAGGTCCTGTCACAGCGCTGTGACAACTACAAACAGCAGAGCTTGTCCACATAAGCAATTTCTACAGAAAAGAAGTATTCCACCGCTCCCTAGACTCAGAAAAAGCAATTCAGGACTGATAATTAGTTCTAATCACTGTTAAAATTATAGTCTTTTAAGAGAATATTTCCAAAAAGTGCTCTAATTATATTCTACATAGGCAAGGGAATTTGCTTCATATTCTTTGCTCTGTTGTCTAGTCTCCTTCCTCCAACAAAAGCTTTTCTAACAAACTGGAAATTTAGTCCTTGAAATAATATATACCTATCCGAAATGGTTTCTCATTTACGACAAATAACTTGTACATATTTTATGGCAATGTAAAAAAGCCCAGGATTTTGAAAGTGCGGCCAAAAGCTAGGTCCCTTGCAACAAAACTAGAATCACTAAAAACCACAACAATGTACTACGTTTTCCTTCTTCATCCTAAAGGATCCTTATTAAAACATGCTCTCTCCGTTTTCATCTGTTGGTATGGACGGTGATTTTTTTGTATGAAGACTTTCTGACTTTTCATTAATAATTGTTACCGATTTGTTTCAACTATGAAACAAAATGTAGAAGTTTTTCAGATCACAGCACACTTCAAATCCAAACAAGTGTGAATAAGCACTCCAGCCTCAGTGCCCCTGAACTTTGTGCCTAATTCTAAAAATACATTTATGTGAAAGGAGCAAAACTGTAACCCTGGCTCCAACAAGCCTCTGGCTATAAAGGCCTAAGAGGGGTGAGCTAAGTTGCCTTTACGACATGCAGAAAGTGAGTATTTGCTTTCCTGTTTACAGTTAACAGTTACAGGGAATTATTAAGTCCTGGAAATGCACTTGCTTATGTAACATTTGCATCAAATTACATAATAACTCAGGTTGGAAAGGCTCCTGGACGTTATCTAGACCAACACAGCACCCAAAGCAGGGCCAAGCTCTGAAGTTACACTGTCTTGCTCAGGCACTGTCCAGAGTATTGTGGATATCTCCAAAGCTGAAGATTCCGCAACATCTCTGGGTAACCCTTTCCAGTGTTTGAGCACTCTTTCTGGAAGAACATTACGAAGGTCCTACATGCATAAGGAAATTCCAACACCATGGTGCCATTAGTTAACAAAGCAGCTGTCAAACCAAAGAAACAGTTCAAGAACGTTTGTTTCTTTCCCACTCCACCGTGTTCTTCATTGCTTCTGATATACAGCATTCACCTTCTGCCTCCCTTTGTTTCTAAAAGGTACAAACACAATACCAAGACACGAGACAAAATCTACAATAAAAATATAGTGGCTTCAGACAGAGATTTACCTCAAAAAGAATGGTAGTTTTTCAAGCGAAAGGCAGAATTTCACCCTTGCACTTGCTGAGTTCACACAAAATGCTTCCTAAAATCAACATTTTCCCCTCGATTTATTAGTTTTGTTTGGTTTGCAATATTGTTTTAGGAAATACCAAAAATAAATTAGGGAATATGCAGGAAGAATTTAAATCTTAGAATCAGGAACAGGCCTTCAACATGAAACACAGGTCAAACTGTATTTCCAAAGTGAAAGATATTACACTTATTAAAAATAAAGGGAAAAAATAATGAAAAGTTCCATCAGTATAGTCACCATCAACTCCACTTCTTCCACAGCTGGCATAGAGCTGTGTGCCCCTGGCTCCTCTACACCACCAATATGATTTCTCTGGAAGTCTTTCCTTAGTTCATCACAAAAATACAGAATCATTGAGGTGGGAAGTGACCTCTGGAGATCCCCTGGCCCACCCGCCTTGCTCAAAGTAGGTCACTTACAGCAGAGCACAGGGCCACTTCTTCTTGGGTTTTCAGTATCTCTAAGGGTGGTTGGTTCAACAACCGGTCTGGCAATCTGCTCTGGTGCTTGACCACCCTCACAGTAAAAAAAAAAAAAGTATTTTCTTTTGATTAAATGGAATTTCTTATATTTCAGTTTGTGCCTCTTTTTCACTAGATACCACTGAAAAGAGTCTGGCTCCATCGTCTTTACTTATCCCATACACGTATTTTATACACATTGATAAGATGGGCCTTCTCTTCTCCTAGCTAACTAGTTCCAGCTCCCTCACTCTCTCCTCAGATGAGAGAGAGTCCAGTCTCTATATCACCCTTCACCATTTGCCCTTCACCAAATTTGTGCTGGTATGTCCCTATCTTTGTTGTACTGGGGAGCCCAAAACTGGATCCAGCACTTCAAGTGTAGCTCCTCATCAGGGCTGAGCAGAGGATGAGCTCCCTCAGCCTGTTGACAACGTTTAGAAAAACGTAGCCCAGGACGCTGTTGGCCATCTTTGTTGCAAGGGCACATTACTAGCTCATGTTTAACTTGGCATCCACCAGGAGCCCCAAGTCCTTTCCTGCAAAGCTGCCTTCCAGCCAGTTGGCCTCCATTGTGTAGTGATGTGTGGCGTTATTCCTGCTCAGGTGCAGGGATTTGCATTTCCCTTTGTTGACCCTCATGAAGTTACAGTCTGCCCACTTCTTCTGCCTGTCAAGGTCCCACTGGGTGGCAGAGGAAACCTTTGGTGCATCAGCCACTCCTTCCAGGTTTGTACCATCTGCAAGCTTGCTGAGGACACACTCTGCCACATCATCCAGGTCTTTAATGAAGATATTAAACAGTACTGGCCCTGATATGGACCACTGGTGTACCTCGTGGGCTTGTCAATTAAGATGTTATAAGAGACAGTATCAGAAGCCTTAATAAAGTCAAGATAAACAACATCCTCTCCTCTTATCCTCAAGCTTGTCATCTCACTGCATAAGGCTATAATAGCCTTATACAATTGGTCAGGCACAATCTTACCTTCTTAAATCCATGCTGACTACTTACAGTCACTTGTCATTCTTAATATGATCAGAAACGGTTTTCAAGATTATTTTCCCCATCATCTTTTCAGGGATTGAAGGGAAGCTGACTGACTTATTTCCCAGATCCGTCTTCTTGCTCTTCATGAAAACAGGAACGAAAATTGCTTTCTTCATGTCTTCAGAAACCTCCCAGCAAACTTTCAAAGATAATCAAGAATGGCATCACTAGGACATCTTTCAGCACCCTCAAGAGTCATGGGTGCACCCTATCAGGCCTCATGGACCTGTCCTTTCTGTTCAAATATTCCCCAACCTGGTCCTCCTCCATGGAGGGTAACTCCTGACCTGTTCCAGACTTTCCTGTTGATCTCAGCGACCGGAAACTCCTAAAGGCCAGTCTTACCAGTAAAGACGGAGATGAAAGCATTTTGAGTACCTCCACCTTTTCCATGATCATCAGGTCCCCTGACCCGCTCAAGACTGGGTGCCCAGTCTTCCTTTTGTTGCTGTAGAAGCCAACCTTGCTGCCCTTCAAATCCCTTTCGAGATTCAATTCCTGATGGACTTCGGTCTTCTTCTGCACTCTTGTAGTGTCTCTACATTCATCCTGGTACACCTCACTCAAGTCATGCACCAGGGACTCTCTATAAAGGCATGTGAAGCACGGCTGAGGGAACAGAGCTGCACATCAGGGACTCTCTACTATTTGAATTTAGTCAGAAATTCCTTGTCCATCCATGCAGACTTCCTGCTGCCTTTGACCATCTGCATGTCAGGATGGACAGTTACATTGTTCTTGAGCTTGGAGAAGATGAACCTTGACAAGCTGTCCTGGACTTCCCTCTTCAGGGATGTATCCAATGGGATTCTTCCAAGAAGGTCCCTGAAGAGACTCAAGTCTGCTACCCTGACGTTCAGTTTTTGATCTGCGATACTTGCCTTGTCCTCTCCTCTCAAGATCCTGCCACTATCTTATGGTCACTGCACTGACTTCAACCTTCACATCTCTGACCAGTTCCTTGAAAGTGTGAGCTCCAGTACACAGTGAGGGTGTGCTCATCCTCACTGATTCCTCAATTTGTCACTGATGCACTCCAGAAACCTCCCGGATTGCTTGTGCTCTGCTGTAATATCCCTCCAACACATACTGGGGTGGTTAAAGTTCCCCATGAGCACCAGGGTCGGGGACATGAACCTTCCTCCAGTTATGAGAAAGACCTCATCTACTTCTTGATCATTCAGTCTGTAGGAGACACCCACAGCAATATCGCTCGCATTGGTATGCCCCCTAGTTCTGACCCATAAACCATCAGCTGTCTCATCACTCATCCCCAGGCAGAGCTCCATGCATTCCCACGGCTCTCTCCCGTAAAGGACAACATTCTGTCCTTGCCATCCTGGCCTGTCCTTCCTAAAGGCCCTGTACGCACTGACTGCAGCACTCCATTTCCTAAGCTATACGACCACGCCTCTGTGATTCCAGTGAGGTTGCAGCCTCGCATCAGCTGCACACAAGCTTCTTATTCCTCCTGTTCATTCTCTGTGCTAAGTGTGCTAGCATGCTGGCACTTCGGATCGGAACCTAAATGTCCTGATTTCCCAGAAAGGGTGTATGGACTTCTCCAATGTTGGCCTGTAGGGTCTTCCTGACTGGTGTGTACACACGTGGGGCGGGACCCCTTCAGTCCTGTTGTGTTGGGTTTGGGATCTCTCTTGTCAACATCACCCTTAAGTCTTTGCCTACTAACTCGCTCTGTCACTTCCTCAGTTGGCTATAGTCAACTCTACTCTCCATCACTTTAAAGCTCTCTTGACCAGACTGGCCAACCTATTGATAAAGATGTTTGCCCCAACTGGTCAGGTGGATACCTTCTCTTTCAAGCATTGATCGTCAAAGAAGGTGCACAGTTGTAAAAATCAGATCTGTAGTCATGCTTGTTATGCTCTGTACATCCCCTTACAGTACCATTGGTGCCCACAATGAAGAGCAGCAGTAGGTAACAGTCTGAAGAATAGACAACCCTTGGCAGTCTGTCTACAAGGTCCCAATCCAAGCCTTCAGTGAGAAGCAAACCTTGCTGCACTGCAGGTCAGGTTCACAGATGGTAGTCTCCATGCCCTGATGTAGGAAGCTGATCACTATTATCACTTGCTGCTTCCTTCTGGTGTTGCTGCAGGGCTCAGACTTGGCTGGATTGGATACTTTGAGAGCTCCCAGGCCCTCATCTGATGCCATGGCACTGTAATTGTAGTTGCAGATCTGCAGGTGGCACAGAAGCCTTCCTTCTGGTGCCAAAAATTACAAGCTTCCAGCCTTCGCCATCACACAACTCCCCATTTCCCATCTCAAAAAGCACTGGCTCTCCCTACTTCTCCTTTGGTATGGTTGGGGAGTCAGGCTCTTGTACCCACAGGATCTCAGAGAAGATCCAATTAATCTCTTACTCACCAGCTCTAGTGATGTCAGCAAAGTTGCTGATATCTTCCTGCATCTCCTTATCCTGGTAATATAAATTCGCTAACAGCGCACACCTCCTGCAGACAAGACCACTGCCTCTTCATCCCAGCTGGAGCTCTGGAGCTACATCTGACTCAATGTAGGAGATATAGCTGCTCCAGATGGTGCCAGGAACTCTGCCATCACCACTATCGCTGAGTGCACGTGCACTGTTCTCAGCAGAGTTTCTGGCTCCCTTTTTCATGAATTGCCTTGCAAGCTACCGCAGCTGCTGGCTCTCACTGGGAGTGGTGCTCTAGGCTCTGCACCTACGTGTGCTTCTTCCTAGTACCTGCTGAAAGGGTGCTTGACCCTTTCTAGCCAGGAGACAGCTGGATGAAAAGCTCAATGCAGCTTTTCATTAGAAAAGCTTGTTAGCAGCTGCTAGACAGAGCTTGCTAGAAGCCACAGCCTCCTGTAGCTATGCTTTCCCTGCAGCAACAGGGACCCTCAAGTTCCTCAAAGAGTTCCAAGAAATTCTCCCACCACCCCAGAAGCAGCTTTCAGAAGATCTAGAACTAGAGCCTGGAAATAGCTGCCTTTGTTGGCTGCCTCTGTTAGCTGCAGTACAGCACAGGATAAGCTCTGTCACGCAAAACCAGGGACCCTGCTAGCACACCTCACCTCATTACTTCTCAATCCTCTTTAAATAAAAAGAAATGTGGTAGAGCTGTCAGCAACTCCCTAGATTGAGTGAAAACACAACATCCAGCAGAAGTTCCTCTTCCTTGTTGAGTTACTAGATCTACCTTTCTCTCCATTTACATGCAAAGGTGGAAAGCACATGAACTTTAATCCACTTTATAAACTCAGATCCCACAACAGGCCCTCTCTTTTTCCCTCCTCTCTCCCCACCTCTTCTTTTAAAGAGTGTTTAGGGAGCTATTTATGTGATAATATGTAAAAATGATATTCAGCCTGTGGCTCTAGAGCCTCATGCAGCTCTTTGGCATTGGCAGAATGATTAGGCTTTTACATGGTTTTGATTAAACTTTTCTTGCTCTGGTTGGCCTCAAGCAGAGTTAACAGAGCACTGATAATATGAACATTGCCAGGAAACCGCAAAGGAGCACCTGAAATCCTCAGAAAATGGACTAAATCTGTAAGGATATTGGCTTCTCTGCAATACAGAGTGTGTCAAATAGAAACAAAACACCTTCCTGTTCTCAGTGGTGAGGACAGAGCCCACACCTTAAAAGTATTCATAATATTGCAGTCTGAAAGTACAATGCAACAATTAAACTGAGTTTTAACACAGAATGATCCTGCATCCTGAAGATGCACACTCATGTAAGGAACAACCGCATAAAAAATTAAGATACCACATCTGTCACTGATCATTGACAAACCTTCCCAATATATTACATTTTAGTTGCTACAAAGGACTGAAAACATGAACAATCTTGGGAACATTTATCTAGAATTTGCTGGTTCTTATGCAATAACGTATCAGCACAGTACGGCCATCACAAGAACACCTACATGGCAGTCCTACGCTCCTCAGCCCTCTGCCACTCTGTTCAGCCACAGAATTGAAGCAGTCAGGATTTCCAATAGCAACACTTCACGTATGGACTCACTAGGTTTTTGAAAGTTTTAAAACTACCTACATTTCAAGAATTTGCCTCTCCCTGCGTTCTACACGGCAGCTATAAAGGCTAGGATTTTCCTTTTGAGGATTATTCTTACATTAAAAATATTGATAAAATATTGAAAAAAATGTGATAAAGGGTAATACTGTAACAGCCACTCACATATAACCTATTAAAACAAGTTCATTTTCATCTGGCTCTTCTGCACATTTGAGATTCTTAAGAAGATCCCTCAAATAAGAGGTCTGGAAAGCAGGTTCTCTTTATTCCCTCTAAGTTTCATAGCATCAGAAATCTACATTTTAGATAATGTCATTGGTATCGCTTTAGAATAGTCAACCTGAAAAAGGGTATTTACTCTATGACTGTGATCTTGAATGCCAAGTTTCAGCCATGAGCAAGTATTTACAACTAGTTATAAACCCCTAAAAATAGGGGTTCATAACAGAAATGCTGACAGACCTTAACTAAGCTGGTGTGAGTGGGCGCCACTGTAATTAAATAAATCACGAAGGTCTGTTGACAATTAGAAAACTCATTTTGCTTGGCCACAGAGACAAACAAAAATTCTGTTCATTATAATTTTACTGGAATATGATGTCATAACATGTAAGCATACTGAAACAATCTGCTGCTTTTCTAGCCAAAATATTAATTGCATACTAAGGAGCCCTTGGGGCCTCTTCCTTTTTGGCCATCAAATCCACACACACAAAGACAAATAAAGTATTAGTACATACGTTACACGTTCATACTGCATTTCCTGCATTTCTCTGGATTCCTCAACGGCATAAACCTTTTTGACAAATATTGTTAATTTATTCTTAGAAGGGGAAAAAAAACAAGTGTTAGCTGCAGCTCATGGAAACCAGGAAGTTTACTTAGATTTAGCCTCCTTTTCACCGCTAAAAACTCTCTAGTGAGGCTTCCTCTAAATTCTAACGGCCAATTTACTCTTCACCTATGTAAAAAAGAACAAATAAACCCAACTACACAAGCGGTATAAGAAATATTACTCTATTCCCATTTCATAATGCAAAGTGAAAAGGAAAACAGATCATTTTGCCAAGATGAGGGCCACTAAAAGCCGAAATGCAACAGGGGACAGGAAAGCCGTTCTTCAGAGGCCAGCTCCGTGCTGAAAGGGTCGTTCTCTGCTCTTCTTCCCTCCGGCTCCTTTTCCCTACCAGCTCAATCAAGCTGGCAGCCCTGCTGACTCTGCTTAGCCAGGAGGATGCTGTGAGCTTTGTGAGGGGAGGGACAGAGAGCCACAGACCGCGCAGGGAAATAGGAAACAGCGTTTGCTGTGAACAACTTTTTCTTCGCAACATTTGAAATTACTCTAGGGGAGCAAGTTTCTTAGCACAGCTGTTCCACGGCCATGCCCTGTTTTTTTAAGCAGTTCATTAGCCACGTGCGTATCTTACAGATGCGAGCTCTCTGTTTTGAACAAGGAAACGTCCAGTATAGCCACTTTTGTCTTAATACAGTCCACCTTCTGGTTCTTTCAGCAGGTCCATAACAATGTCTGGGAACAAAGAGGCTCTCTTCAAAGTAGTTTTTTTGAGAACTACAGTCCATTACCCCGAATCAGTCTGGCCATCCTCTTCTAGGCTACCTCCACATCCTCCAAAACCTTTCTTAACGTACAGCGAGCGAGACAAGCCACTATGTATTGCTTTTAGCCACAGATATCCCTCATTAGATGGAAAGATAATTCTCTGAAATTTCTGTTAAGATGATTTATTTAGATAGCCTGTTACTGGTTTTGCCTTTCTAACGCTGACCTCTCCTCCTTCAGCTACACAGGTAAGATCCTAAAAAAATGAAAAATCATGTATACTTGTCGCAGATTATTCTTCATTTGAATGATGGTTTTAAATTACAATGCAAATCTTTGAAACTTTTAAATTAATTTAATTAATTCTGAATGATTGAATATTTTTTCTCTATATAATGTTTGCTATGATCAGTTTATGAAACCAATTTTGACCTACTTGTAGAAAACCCCTAAGCAATAGAATGTTTAATTGGCTATGTAAGAAGTGTAAAAAATAATCCTGTGAAGGAAACACATTAACAGAGATTCAAAAGCCTCTGTTTGTTGGGTTTTTTTTTTAAATAATGAGAAAATATAATAAAGATGCTTCCTGTTTTAAGACACAGAAACCCCAAACCTTCTCCATTTTAAACGTAACACTGCAGGCAAATTCTGCATTAAATAGTCAAGATCCATGAGTTGCAGGCAACTATAGTTCTCTTTATCTGTCAAGGTCTATCAGAAAACTAATTAGAGTACTTGCTTCCAGTGCTTCTGCTGGGAGGATGATCTAGAAGCTGAGTTGATACTTTGGAATCTCCTAATGTTCATCTTGGTTATCTTTTAACATTTTGGTTTGTGTCAATACTATTCTTTTACTTATATAGCTCAATTACTTTTTTGTTGTTTAGCCTCCAAGGCGAGCTTTCCCATTCCATTTCAGCCTTTGTTTGCCAGGGCACAAATCAAAGTATTTTAGAGGTTTTCTGTATAAAAGCCACCTGCTATCCTGATAATCCTTCACAGCCCTTCCCTATACTTGCTCCTGTTCTTAAATCTAAGTGTCAAGAATGGTAGACAATACACCATATGAAAGGCTAACAGTGTTCTGTATAACAGCAATATTTACGTATCTTTACCAGAAATACCTTGCTCAGCACATCTTAAAAGTCGCATTTGCCTCTCCTCTGGCTTAATCACATCAGCCATTCTTAGTGTATCTTGCAAATAAAAATATTAGATAAAACTCCTGTTTGGTGACTTCCAACTGAATAACCCTCAGGTGACAGCGGACTAAGTACTACTAGTGCCTACGGTCTTAATCTCCTATTCTATACTGCTAAGTCTAGTCTCATCCCATTTCTAATGCGTCAGACCTCACAATCATCCAACTCTTCCTGCATATTTTGATCTTCCTGCGTAGCTAGGATGCCCTCTACATCCCACGAACATTTTCCTACTTTTTGTGGAAACGCCTTTAGCAAAAATAATTTTAAAGGTTGATTCTAAAACTGGAAGAACTGCACTTAATCATCTTCCTCTAAGTTTAACTTTTAACACTGCTGATTATTTTTCTTCTCCTTTCCCACCCTGCATTTCTCATACAAATCTCCATCTTTGGTTTTATGAAAACAGTATCTAATGCTATAAGATGCTTAACTGAATCCCACAGATACAAGATTTACTTTAGTCTCTTTACCTAAAAAATTACTTAACACTTAACATGCAAGGTTAATGCATTAGTCTGACACAATAGTATACAGTAACTTTGTGTTGGGTTTTATCCTTTTTTAATCCTTTTCTACTTCCATGTTTTTATTCACACTTTCTTTTAAAGTTTGTGTTGAGTCTGTATTTCCTGAAGTTAATAATGATTCCCTTTTCTTTTTTTTCCCCTTTTAATAGGCTAGAGACCATGCAGTTCCTTCAAGCAGCATGACTAACTTAATAAAATCACAATCACAATATTGAAACATTCCTGAGTAAAAAACAAAAGGGAGGGGGAATCAGTTTACATAACATTATCTAATGTAGAACCCTCCCAGGAGAATTTGTGATGACAAGACAATAATATTACCACATCATTCTATCCCTGAATTACAACTTGCTCAATACAGACATTTGACTAACTATTTCAATATTTACTCTGTGCACATACCACTACTTTGTTTGCCATTTGCAGTAAATATGTACATTGACAAGTAAAAAACAGTTGCTCATCAAAAACCAACAGAAAGCTACGGACGTTAGAAGTTAAATACTTTAACAGTCACATATTAAGCTAACAAGTAATACATCAAATATATTGAGCCAGCTACATAGCACTAGTTATAGAGATGGTTCCATCCACAGTAAGTTCGTATCTCTGCTTCCATTTTTATTGCTCTCTCTCCTTCAGTCTAAGGCCTTGAAGGCTAGAAGAAGCACTTTTTGAAGTGCCAGAAGGGTCTCAAAACCAGCCCAAATACCTTTTTCTTGAAACAAAGAAAAACTAGGGTAAGAGATACGAAAAGAGGAAAAGGCTAAGAAGAACAAAAAGGAAAAAAAACATGGGGGAAAAAAAGATGATGAGGTAAACCTTCCAAAGTACCGTACGTTGGAGACTAAGGTAGAAAAAACAAGTGGAAAACAACAATGAAAATGAAGAGTAGAGCACAGAACAAAATGTTATGTGCCTCTGAAGAAGTATTTTTATCTATCAACTGAATAACTTAGTAATGAAAATGGTCAACACAACTTCAACTTATTCTTGACTGCAAAAAATAGCATAAATAATAAAAGACCATAACAAGAATTTTGCTTCCAGAGTTTAAGGCACTGGAAAATGTCAAGTGAACAATGCTGAAATAGAGATGGGGGCTGGGGCGAGGAAAAGATAAATACAAGGAAAATGTTCTTTTCCATGACATAAAACCAAGCACAATAAGAATAAAAGGGAAAATATAATGAAGCTGTGATTTACATTGTATACTTAGAGGTTAAAGCAGACATCCAGAAGACAAACATCTCAAACTCTTATCTACTTCAGCTCATAAAATTTCCCATGAACTGTATTACTCACTAATCTTTACAAGCACGCAGAGTGGTTACTGAGAATGCCTTCCTAATATCCCTTACAGTAAAAGAACATAAACAATGTTGCATATCTGACTACAATATCATTTTCTTTCTACAGAAGAAACTCCTGTCAAAAAAAATCCTGTCACTTGCCAGCCTAGAGACTAAGCAAATGAGAGAACGAAGTACCTCACTCATTTAATTTTATTAGATATTTATACTGGTAATATAATGCTAATTAAAATGTTCCTAACAGAATCATCTCAGGCCTAAGACTTCATAGAAAGTAATTAACCTAAAAGTCCACAGAGGAATAAGGCCCAAGAAAGCTCACAGAGTGATTCTCATCATCCAAATTAACTTGAAATAACTAGTGTATATTGGGCTACATTCTATTCCCACTTAGAGGAATGTAAACATACAGACATGAAATTCCATTATCCTGAGTAAAACATTTAACCTATCATTTGAAACTTGGCAATTAAAGGACTGCAAGCAAGAGCAAACTGCAACCCCACACTTCATGCTAGCTTAACAAGCCGGCTCTCAGCAGCTGAGTACGTTCACTGAGGATGCACGCTCTCCTACCTCGCTACTCATTGTCTCTGCATCCTCTGAAAATGTACCAGCTACCTTTGGCCAGCTACTGCTTCTACCCAGAAATCTTCCCATCTTGTGCCACCAGACTTGCAAAGACATGAAGTGTGAGATAGAGAGAACCTGCTCAATTGGAAAGGGAGGACATTTTGTGTTGCCCTGCTCTGATCCAATCAGGATGCTGAAAACAATGTGGATGGCCTTATGAAAGAAGCTTTATCTACACCTGGGAGGAGAAGGGAAGGGGATCTGTTCATCAATCAGTGGTGTGGAAGCTGCAAAAAGGTTGGAAACCAAAAAGATGAGTGAAGTCTTTCGGTGCTTTGATTCCTTTCTACTTAAAAGCATTAAAAGAGCAGATTCCCGGGGGGAGGGGGTTTATTAATGAACAGAAGGCATTCTTCTAATTTTCAATAGAAGACTCTTTCAATTTTCAAATTTTAATGGGCATAATGGATTTACCCCAATGCCTGACAAGTAAATACAAATTCAGTGCTAATAAAAATGTGTAGGGGATGCAATGAGGGTGCAACACTAGTGGTCACCAATGCACAGTGACTTGCCTGAGTTTGTCCACTGAATACAATTTAGTACTGAATATTAATACAGAAAAAACTTACATCATATTAGATCAATATACTAAAATATAAGGTTGCAGACTTGCTAAAAAGTTCAAAATATAGGAAAGGTTTGTAAGATGGTAGGAATTGTATTGTAGAAAGCAGGGACTCCAAGAAGACTCGGAGGACAGACATACCAAGGACCATTACAAGAGAATCATGGAATCATTTATCATTTACATGACCTTTAAGGCCCTTGAGTCCAACCATTAACCTATCACTACAAAGTCCACCACTAAACCTGTCCCTAAGCGCCACATCTACATGACTTTTTAATACCTCCAGGAATGGTGATTCAACCACTTCCCTAGGCCTGTTCTAATGTTTGATGATCCTTTCGGTGAATAATTTTTTCTTAATATGCAGCCTAAACCTCCCCTGGTGTAACTTGAGGACGCTTCCTCTCATCCTATCACTTATTATGTGGAAAAAGTAGTCTGGCCACACTACTTCTGATACAGGCCAGGATGCCGTTGGCCTTCTTGGCCACCTGGGCACACTGCTGGCTGCTGACCAGTACCCCCAGGTCCTCTCCTGCTGGACAGCTTTCCAGCCACTCCTCCCCAGGCCTGTAGCACTGCACGGGGTTGTTGTGACCCAAGTGCAAGAGCCAGCACTTAGCCCGGTAGAACCTCATACCATTGGCCTCAGCCCATGGATCCAGCCTGTCCAGATCCCTCTGCAGATCCTTCCTACCCTCAAGCAAATCAACGCACCCACCTAACTTGGTGTCATCTGCAAACTCACTCAGGGTGCCCTTGATCCCCTCATCCAGAGGGGTAAAGATAAAGATATTGATAAAGGTATTAAACAGAACTGGGCCCAGTACTTGAATCCTGGGGAACATCACTTTTGACCGGCCAACTGGATTTAACTCCATTAACTACCACACCTTGGGCCTAGCCATCCAGCCAGTTTTTCACCCAGCAAAGAGTATCCAAGGCATGAGCAGTCAGTTTTGCCAGGATAATGCTGTGGGAAATGGGGTCAAAGGCTTTACTAAACTTCAGGCAGACAACACCCACAGCCTTTCCCTCATCCACTACGTGGGCCACCTTGTCATAGAAGGAGATCAGGTAGGTCAAGCAGGATTTGCCTCTCATAAATCCATCCTGACTGGGCCTGGACCCTTGGTTGCCCTGTAAATGTCTCATGATGACACTCAAGATGATCTGCTCCATAACCTGTAGTTCCCTGGAACCTCCTTCTGGCCCTTCTTGTAGATGGATGTTACATACGCTAACCGCCAGCCATCTGGCACCTCCTGAGTTAGCCAGGACTGCTGATAAATGATGGAAAGTGGCTTGGTGAGCACTTCTGCCA